>CAJQZM010039941.1:21245-36880 GCA_907164665.1 Colias nastes | reverse complement strand
TCCACAGCATCAGCGCCGGCTTCAGCACACGCTAACATGGCCGCCACACCAGCGCCTGCTGTGTCGTGTGTGTGCACGTGGATCGGAATATCAGGATGGCGGTCCCGGATTGCACCGATTAGGAGCCTGGATAGAAATATTGGAAAAAATTAAAACTTACTTACTCCTAGGGCGCTGAAAACACGAAGTGGGAGCCTCTGAGACGAGAACTCAGAAAAAATGAAAATGAAAATGAAAAATATATTTATACGTGGATCGTATCGAGGCGACGGTCACGAATCAGATTAGAAGCCTGGTAGATGGAAATATTGGAAAAGATCAAAAACAATTTATAGTAATACATCTTCTATCATATTATATTGATAACAACTAAATACACAATCCTATACAGAAACAAACTAAAAATTTTCCAATAAAATATGTAATAATTAAAATCGACAGAAACGAAATTTAACGTGTAAAAACGCTTAGATACGTTGGAAAAGATCAAAATCAACGTACAGAGTAGCAATTTAAAGAAATTTAAACAATTAGCAATTTAAACAAATTTTGAAAGGAACTTAAAATTTCCAATGAAATAATTCAAGTCGACAGAAACGAAATTTAAAGCAAAATCAAGCTTTAAAGTGTGTTTTGTATTCACAAAAATAAAAAACAGCCTAATCTAGCTAATAAATATATACAAAGATAAATTCAACCTTATTAATATGAATTAGTCAATAGCAGCAAAACCTAACGTACAACTTATATCAAATACTTACTTGGCAGCCTGTGGTTTCAACAGCCCAGCCATATCCTTAATACCCAGGACATGAGTACCAGCTTTAACCAGTTCGTCAGCGAGATTCACATAATATTTAAGATCGTATTTAGTTTTTTCAGGGTTGGACACATCTCCGGTATAGGAAATAGCCGCTTCTACCACTCCCCCGGCTTTGCCTGCGGCTTCCATACCGAGTATCAAGTTGGGTAGATAGTTCAGGGAATCGAACACTCGGAATATGTCCATACCGGATTTCACCTGTGTTTAAAAAGAAATAGGGTTATTTTCAGCGAGTTCTATAAAAGAATAAAAACTATATAGTCATTGGGAATATAAGCAATATTGCAGATGCATATTATAATTTTTTGCAGATTTTAAAAGGAAGTGTAAAATATGTTTAATATAAACTCGGATTTTTCATTAGACGAAGCCAAATGACGTCTACTGTGTTATCAGTCTTTGATGAAATAAAAATAGCGTTGTCACCAAGTGAATTTTTGAAAAATCCGGAATGAATGAAATTGCCTCGATCGTCTAGTGAATATTTAGTGTGTAACAATATAACATCAAATAAACAAAACAATGACAACAAACACAACGTAATTTGTTACAATTAATGAAAAAATTTACAAAAACAATAACTAAACCGTGTAACAATAAAAATAAAAAACTGATTGTAATTACATTCTACTAGTAACTAATTAGTTTGAAATGATTAACTATTCACACTCATTGTTCATTCATCTGATTGAATGAGAACTGAATTCATCACTATTACTTTAAATATGGCAACATTATTTTACAAAGTGACATTAGCTGCTGTCAGATAGCTTCGTCTAATTAAAAATCCGACTATAGTTTTAAACGTGTGTATGTGATATCAGAAAGATGTGATAATATAAAGCCCTTTATTTAGTGAAGAAGAGTTTTTTAGCCCTTATAAATCTATCAACGATCTATAATTATAAATATCTTGCGATACTGCGTTTTTTTAAATTTTATAATTTGAATTTTTATCACAAATAAAACAATTCATAATAATGAAAACTCACAGCCATATCACAGAACTTGAACACCACGTTATCAGGGTAATTAGTATATCCGACAGCATTAGCTCCTCGCAACAACATCTGGAACGGAATGTTGGGGATCAGACGCCGCATGTCTTCGAGACGCTCCCACGGACATTCGTGGAGGAACCTGGAAATTTTATTTATTATTTTTAAATTTAAAGTTTACTATGTGGAGTTCTGATAAATTTTGAAAAATGCCATTTTATATTTGAAAGGTGCTTATTTTAATTGCTACTTTCTTTTCCAAGTTTTATATAACTATCCTGACCCTTCTAAGTCTATTTCGCAACATGAGAAATTATTTTTTTATTCAATGAAATATTCAAAAATTTGTTTTTTACAGTTTTTCTTGCCAGCACAAAATTGCAAGATACTAAATTATATTTAGCAATACGCTTTTCCTGTATTCGAGACTCATGCGCAACTACTTCGTATCCCTTCGCAATAGACCCTTTACTATTTAAAACGTCAGGTTACCGATACCCGATACCTTTACATAATAATAAATGTAACAAATACAAAACTACACAAACCTCAAAGCAACATCAAACGTAGCTCCTCCCCAGTTTTCCAAAGCATATAAGTTGCTAAAGTTATGCGCCACATATGGAGATACAGCCAATAAATCGTGTGTACGCACACGAGTAGCAAGTAATGATTGATGAGCGTCACGGAATGTCGTATCCATTAGTAATAGCCCTTTGTTGTTTCTGACTGCTTTAGCGAATGCCTCTGGACCACCCTCTTGGAGGATTTGCTTGAAACCCTTTGGCGGTTTGACCACTGTTGGGGTAATAGGATGTAGGTAAGAAAAATTTAAATAGAAGGTAAACTGACTGTGTGTCTGTTCTATTATCATAATTGAAAAAAAAAATATTTTTGTGTATAATCAATACATATAATGGAAAAGCGATGTTTGATATATGTATAAAATAAGATTTACTGATACAGAATCATTTTGTATTTACACAAATATACATGAAAATATATAAAATTTATAAGTGTGAATTTGGTAATAGCCCACACTTAGCTGTGCTGTAACAACCTTTATGAAGTGATGAATAGAAATATAATTTAAAAATATATTAATTTCGTAAAAAAAACAAACTCTTGTGTATATGCGTTGATTTGCATATTACACAATTAATTATTGAAATGCAGAGAAACTCCTTAAAACAAAAGAATGCACCAACAAAATTGGTAAGTAAACTCAACTTTTAATGTGTGTCTTTTCAATGTACATACTACTAATATGTATAATAAAACACTAGATAACACATAATTATTATAACTTTAAATAAAAGTAATTCAGGCAATATTTTTACAAATATTCATAATCTAAAAATTGTATTTAATAGAAACGATTATGAATTTACCCGATATGACAGTAACAACTAAAATGTTCTTACCTGTATTCTCACCAGTCATTTCCTGCGCTTTAATGGCCTCTGGTGAAAGGTCTGAAGGAGGAAAAAACAATAATGACACAATGTTGTGCGACAATGTTCGTGGTGTGCACTTAAGCGTAAACCCAATGAAATGTTGGTTAAATAAACGAATATTAGTCGAAAATAAACGCAACCCAAAAGGGGGGATTACATGTTATATTTGGTACAGAGTATAAATATCTAGAAGTAATAAGTTATGGCAGAAATAAAAATAAAGTAGAATATATCTGAGAAAATCGGACGGTTCTGACGATAAAAATTTAGAATGCAAATATTATTGACATTATTAAAAAATATGTATTATTCAGCTTAATATGTATATCTATGTATTAATCATTATAATATTTGACTAGAGTATCAAACATAATTGTAGCGGTTGTATAATATTGCAATCTTAATTAATGTAATATTTTTTTGTATTAATGAATAAATTGTATTGTAAATTTGACCTCCCTATCGCATTGGGTAAACTGTAATGGTAGGAATGGTTTTATATAAATAAATAAATAAATAAAAATAAATAAATTATTACTATAAGTTGGCTAAAAAAGGGACACTACATTCATAAAATTTGATAAAAAAAAATTATTTAAATATTTTATACTCTGTAACAAATGCTTAAAAATAAAATATAACTAACAGCTCAAGCCAATAAAAAGGCGGTACAGACGCAAATAATGATTACTTGTGCGATAGGGCGTGGTCAGGAAACATTGAGACTTCAAGCGACATCTATATACTGTTTGAACCTACCGTACCCAGAGCGGGCTGTAATTTTTAATAAACTTTGTGTTATTAATAGTTATTTATTTGGTCTTAAATAACTATGGAAGTGCTGGAACATTAAAGTTTAGATGCTCCATAATTTTAGGTGGATAGTTTTTATACTCTGTGATTATTCTGTACTTATGTTAGTCTAGAAAGTCAAGGAACTAACTTCTAATTTTTTTTATATCATAGTAGATTAATTAGTTCTAAGGAAATATTATTGCTAACTTTCACCCATTATCGGATATAATATTGTTCACTTATTCATTACATTCAATTTTGTCTCAACAACATAAGTGATCTTATAAGGTCGTTATGTTCTTATTTTTCAGTTTTGTTTGACTACCCACAAATAGCACACAAGTTTCAAATGAAAAGCTAACTTAACTCTATACAATTAAGATTGATATTAGAGGAATTATGTTCGTAATTATTTCATTGGCTGTTCACAAATCATGTTACGCTACCCACACATAACACACAAGTTACAAACGAAAAGCGACCTTATCACCTTATAATAAAGTAGAATTCAACTCACCCAAAGGTACCGGGGGTATATACGGTTTGAAATACAATTAAATTCATATTTTTTGAGTTATAGTAAGCTACCACTCATTCCACACAAGTTACAAACGAAAAACGACCTAACCACGATACAATTAAGATTCATATTACAAGCATTATGTTCGTTTTCATTAACTTGTTATACTACCCACACAAAACACACAAGTTACAAACGAAAAGCGACCTTATCACCCTGTAATAGAGTACAATTCAACTCACCCAAAGGTACCGGGGGTATAAACGGTTTGAAATACAATTAAATTCCTATTTTTTGAGTTATAGTAAGCTACCACTCATTACACACAAGTTACAAACGAAAAACGACCTAACCACGATACAATTAAGATTGATATTACAAGCATTATGTTCGTTTTCATTAACTTGTTATACTACCCACACAAAAAACACAAGTTACAAAACGAAAAGCGACCTTATCACCTTATAATAAAGTACAATTTCACTCACCCAAAGGTACCGGGGGTATATACGGTTTGACGCTAGATGGCGGTATATCAGTTGCTAAGGGCGTGGCTGGTCCGTTAACAAGCACATAGCCGAGGTAGTTGAGAATCTTTTGTGCTCTGTTTTGGGAGGCCTTGAACATGAATAACTGTGGGTTTTCGTCGATGAAGTATGTGTCTACCGCACCTAGAAGTAAACAAATAAAATTAATTAGTATTTAGTCATTCAAAAAAATAAAAATAAAAAATATTTAAATTGTAGATAACATATTTTCTTTTGTTTATTTCATTCTTATGACAAAAAGCTTAAGAATATACTCAAAATATTATGGCAATTCCTGTTGCAATTAAATGTATTTAATCCAACTAAATGGTGAGACGATACAAAAAATAAATAAAAGAAAATAAATTTTGTTTTGCAATGTAAGTGCGTTTATTTATAGCAGTGATAGAGACCATACCACAATTACTTAAAAAGAGAAAGAGATGTTTTAATTCATACATAATAACAGAATTTATGGAACATTAGCTCTCATATTTTGTTTGCAAGGCGTATCAATCCGCGACACTTTAGTCTATAAAAGTATACTATAGGGTCAACCGGGGCAAATGCAACTATGGGGCTATGGCAACTCCTTATCATAACTCATTTATTAGAGTTGTTGTAATATATCGCCACCTATGATTCAATAGCTCAACGACTAATAAAGCTTACAAGTAATAGATGGCGCCACTACGATGAAAACTATTTGATTTATAGGCCATTGTGTCAAACCGCTATTTTGAAGTTGGTGTGCGTAAAAACAGGTGTCGGGTTTTGTAGACAAAAAAATTATTTAGGAGTGATTTTTTGCAGGTGTTTTTGATTGGACACGATTATCACAAGCCGTTAAGCTTATTTCATTTATATTACAGTGCGTTAGTTGACTCTATTTTGTGTTATTGATGCAGTTACATTTGCCTCGTGAAAATTTCACTATGGGGTTATTGCAACTGTGAGATTAGTTACAATAGCCCCTTATATTTTTGTATGAAACTAAAAACACTAGTGATGTGACAGTGTCGATATTTTTAATTTATTATGTATCCTTCTTGGTAGTCAAAATATACTTTCTTTATGATTAATTAAAGAAGAACCATCGATTTTTTCTTCGATATTATACCTAGAGACGGGTTCGTAAGTAAAATTCAAATTAGATAAAAGAAGCGTGGTTAAAGAATATAACTAAAAAGGATAGGTAGGATAGTTCTGTGATTGTTCAAGTAATTTTTAGTAAACGGTTGACTAACTAATAAACGTATTTTGTTTGGTTTACGTTTTTAACAATATTTAACACAAAGAATATTATTTGTTCTGACCAAAAACTAAAATTGACTTAGTAGGTAGGGGCACTGTATTTTTTTTTTGTTGCGATTTAAAGTGGTAAATCAAAGTACTTACATGAGTTTTTCCTCTAAATAATGCGGCGCCATCTACGATTGCAACGTTATTGTAGCAATAGTTTCCTAATACACAATAGTACGATACAAATCACACGCAGAATAATAAAAAAATATCGATGAATAAGTTTTTTTCATTCCCCACACTAATTCTCTAACAAATAGTTGCATTTGCCCCACAATCAGAAAAATAAGTTTTTTTCTGAAAACTAGTCCTTGCTACACGATAATACAGTTCAAAATCCTATGATTAACATGAAATCTCATAAATATATTCTATATTCGTTGTTTTATATGAAATAGAAGAAGAGCTATGGCAGTTAGTTGCATTTACCCCCGACTAGGGGTTAATGTAACTTTTTCTACCAATTTTAGGAAATATTCTCACTACCAGTTATTTATAAGACTATTGTATTGCTTGATTGGTTTAAAATAATCTTAAATAAATACAAAAATCACTAAATGGGTCAAATAAATGACCAAATATAAAAGGAGATAACTGCAACCGATCAAACTTGAAACTTGTTATTTTTTAGTTGCATTTGCCCCGGTTGACCCTACTATAATAGTATACTTTACTTACCATTAAGGAACTTCTGATTTTCCAATACATTGAGCAAGAACGGAATATTGGTTTTAACACCACGGATACGGAATTCCCGCAACGCTCTGTTCATTTTGGCCGCTGATGATGATAAATCTTGTGCGTGTGAAATAACCTAAAATGGAAATTGACTTTAATATTTCACAGTAAGTAGAGTAGTCATTTTCAGAAAATATTTTATGATGTACTAGCGGTCCGTCCCGGCTTCGCCCGTGGTACATGTTTACGTTTTCTCACCGTAAGAACCATCCTCGTACTTAAAGGAATATTATTAATTTCTTACCTTACATTATCGATATTTTTTCGTTTCGTTTTTTTTAATAACTGTTAAATTTAAAAGCTCTTTCAAAGTTAAAGGATATTTGAAGAAATGCTGTTTATAATTTATTAAAATCCGAAGTTTAAGAAGGTTTTATCCTATTCTAATAGCTTTCTTTATGTGTCGATTTCGACTTATGTATATCAAAAACAATTTTATTTTTACCTTAACGAGTAGCGAATCATAGTATGGAGAAATGATAGCGCCGGCGTATGTGGAAGCGGAGTCTAGACGGATGCCCATACCTTCACCAGATCTGAAAATTATTAAAAATTACTAAAAAAACTACACACGTATAAATATTTAGAAATCTATAAGTACAGTAGTCCAAAATTAATAATGCGCATGCAGATCTTCGCTAATTGTCGTATTTCCGTATACACCCGAATCATTGAATCGTAAGAACCCTAAACAATGCACTTGCATTTTACACCTTGTTCAAAAGAAATAGAAGACAATTCACGGTCATACACAATCGAAAACAATTCGGGCGGTAAGTGACGGTAGCCTGTCAGTCAAAAATCCGTCAGTCGTCTTTAAATATTGGTGGTGACTGCACGTGTTCTCTCTGTGTTGAATTATATAGAGCTGCTATTACATACCCTTCTTGGTTTTGTTTTTAAAGTTGAATATTTCGATTAAATTATTATTTACACAGGTGAAAGCAGTAGGGAAAGTGAAAATGAAGAAGAGCATAATAAAAGTTCCGATGCATCTACAATGTCTGAAATAAAGATAATCCCTGATTCTGATTGTTTTATTTTTTTATTTTCTTTTTGTAATTGTAATAATATTGTGGAATGATCAGTACTGTAAATACTTTTGAACTGAGATTTTAATGATTAGATTTCTATGATTTAAATATAAACCTGTGTTTTAAAACAATATTTTATACAATATAAACCTTGTGTTATTTTAACGTAATGGTAGGAATGGTTTTATATAAATAAATAAATAAACCTTATTTTCTTCCATGATTACACCAGCTTCAGTAAGACATTTTAAAGTTCTACAAAATTTTCCAATATAATCAATCCAACAAAGATATTAGGTATATTATTCGCAATCGTGGGTTTATCCTCGCTATTTACTTACAAGAAATTATCGAAACAAAATCGTTACTTATAGATCAATATTAATCTCTTTTAGCACAAAACACATAATTTTACTAAATTATGCATGAAGAAAATGCATTTAACCACTCTATATACATATCGTCTTCGGAAGCTCCGGGAATATGACAGTTGCCGAACAGTGACGAAGATTTCTATGCGCATTATTACTTTTGGATTACTGTAGTAATATAGAAGATTTTATGAATATTATTAAATCTTAATAGCTTATTAGTCGGGTCGTTAGCGTCTAAAGGTCCAAAATTGTTCGACGTATATCTTTGTTTTTTTTTAAAGAAATAGATTTATTTTGTTTTTTATTTCCATTCTGTAATAATTTTCATTTAAGGGTTGTCAACAGGGCCATAATAACCTTTTTTTTCGAAAATGCGTATTTTTACGCTCAAATATATGCGTTTTGTGTATTACAAAATATATATTTATACCTGAAAACTTCAATCCTGCCAGTGCTAGGTTGGAAGTTATTAGCCGGGTCTTCAGTGGTAACCCTGCACTGTATCGCGTATCCATCAGCCCTAATTTGGTCTTGTGTCAGCCCTAGCTCTGGTAGGGTCATGCCTTCCGCTATACGGATCTGCGATTGGACTAAATCGATACCAGTCACTTCTTCTGTTATCGTGTGCTCTACTTGTAATCTGGGAAGAGATTAGAGAAGTTAGAGGAGTAAATTGTGTTATTATTAAATTTTGGAATAAGTGTCATCAAATACTGATTTCAATTGATCACATGTGAGAATTAAACACTAGTTAAGCAATAAGCATCTAAAATGAGGAAATTAAATTGGTTAGTTTCAAATAAAATTAATTAAACAATTAATATAACAACAAAAAAGACGTGTGGCACTCGGGGACTGCCGCGGTAAAGCTATTGCATGCTATGCCTTCAAGCCACACCTCCGAGCCCGTCGGAGTGGGGAGCGTGAGGTTTTTTCGTTACGGAATTTCTGGATTCGGTCCCCGCGCTCAAGGCCCGCGATAGAAGCTATACAATAGCTTAAAAATAAACCACTGTCGGTTTTAAAGTTAAGAGTGACATATAAGGGTCAGTTCATACTAGCGCAGAATCGAAATGAATCGAAGCGTCAATCGGAAACTTAAAAGGGGAAAAAAATTTCAGACATCGCTTTGTTGTGAGGAATTTGACGCTTCGACTCTGCGCTAGTATGAATTGACCCTAATAAACTTTAATATGTCACTCTTACCTAAGCATTTTTTTAAATTATACATTACCTAATGATAATTCTTTTAATTTTAAATTTTTACGAGTAAAAGTACTACCAAACTTGCCAAGCAAATACGAACCTTGCGTTCACTTCAATAAAGTAGAAATTGCCTTTATCGTCCAACAAGAACTCCACGGTTCCCGCGTTTTCGTAGCCCACGTGGCGAGCCAAGTGGGTAGCACAATCTACCATGCGTTGACGTATCTATAAATTATGATAATTTTTTTTAATATAATGCTTTTCCGTAATTAAATGTCACAATACTGATAATTTTGTTCACAAAAAAATATTCCTCTTCTAAATATCACAGTGGTCACAATACTGATAATTTTATTCACAACTAGCGGTCCGCCCCGGCTTCGCCCGTGGTACATGTTTACGTTTTCTCTACATAAGATCCATCCTCGTACTTCAAGAAATATAATAAAAAAAGAATTATCGAAATCGGTTCAGCCGTTCTCGAGTTATGCGCTTACCAACACATTTTGCGATTCATTTTTATATATAAGATGTATTTTTTCATTTTTTTTTCCTTAATAGTGCAAGCAGAAAATGATGTGATTATTAATTTAAAAAAAATCTTAATAACCATTTGAATAATTTTTGATAATAAAATCAAATTTCAGGGTGTTTCTACATCGATTTTCTACTTTTGATATAGGTAATATTTATCTACACAAATAAAGAATAAAAATAATGGTATTGATTATAAATATGTCTTATTCCTTTTTACAAATATTTTTTTAACAAGTTTAGTTGATAAATATATTAAACATTATAGTTTTTAATACCTCTGGGTCCAATCCAGGCGCAGGCGCAATTTCCACAACCTTTTGGTGCCGTCTTTGCACCGAACAATCTCGCTCGTACAGATGTACCACATTGCCAGCCTTGTCACCTATAATTAAATTCAAATTCAAATAATTTATTGCTTACCAATACATTTTTACATATTAGTAACCTTATGCAGGTATTGCAATCATAATGTTATATTTAAATTACATAATACTATCTCATACATTTAAATTTGACAATAATTAGATTACAAAAATAACAAAAATAATAATGTACAATTTATATATGTCCGGAATTATACATAATATATGTACATAATATAAAGTGGGTTTTTGATGCGTAGGATAAATTAGGTTAAGACGTTATTAAAAATACTCACATAGATGCATAGGTAGACATTGATTGCGATTGATTTATTACGTAGGTTTAGTTAGATCGAGGTTTTCAAGTTAAGCTTAGTTTAGGATTCAGTAGGTTTAATTAAAAATGAATAAGTATTCTCACAAACAGTACAAAAGAAATAAACACTGAAATTAACTCATTATTATGTGAAAGTACCGTTCTATGTCAATAGCATTGCTCATTATAAAACTCTGCTTTATACACACATACGTAGGCAGAGTTTTGTTTCGAAAAAAAATCGTGCGTAATTGTCTTTGAACAATATATTTTTGACTCATTTTGCGAACTACCCGCATTCTGTTAACAAACAAACTTACCCAACAATTGCACTTCAATATGTCTAGGCCGTTCAATAAACCGCTCTATGAACATGGATCCGTTTCCAAAAGCACCCAGCGCCTCTGACGACGCGCGTTCAAATGACGACTCGACTTCGCTCATTTCGCGAACTACCCGCATTCCGCGACCACCACCGCCGTATGCAGCCTGTAATAAATAGGTAGATAAATAATATAGAAATTATTAAAAAGCAGTTATAGAGACTGCCGATTGGAGTGAAACTTTGGGATTAATTTTGAAATTTCTATCAGTTTATCAGTAACTAGCGGTCCGCCCCGGTTTCGCCCGTGGTACATATTTCGCAATAAAAGGTAGCCTATGTTCTTTCTCAGGGTCTAAAGATTATCTGTGCCAAATTTCATCAAGATCAGTCCAGTAGTTTATGCGTGAAAACCATACATACATACATACATACAAACCTTTCCTCTTTATAATATTAGTATAGATAAAAACTTACAAAATTTTATTTTATCAAAAAGTGCCGAATGCGGCTAAATACATTTTCACTTCAAATTGTGTTGTGTGTGTATTGTTCTGGTAATTTGGTAGAAAAAGGTGTAGTGTGTGTGTGTTAAGTGGTTCATGGTTAGCTAGTTCTTAGTATCTATACTAATATTATAAAGAGGAAAGGTTTGTATGTATGTATGTATGTATGTATGTATGTATGGTTTTCACGCATAAACTACTGGACCGATTTTGATGAAATTTGGCACAGATAATCTTTAGACCCTGAGAAAGAACATAGGCTACCTTTTATTGCGAAATATGTACCACGGGCGAAGCCGGGGCGGACCGCTAGTAAGAAATAAATGTGTTAAAAATACCTTAAATATAACAGGTAATCCATGTTGTTTGCAGAATTCGAGCGCTTCCTCCTTAGTTGTAATGGGACCATCAGTACCGGGGACAATTGGGACCTCTGGAATGAAGGTAATAAATGTAGGTATTTGTACTTTTATTTGTATGTACATATATAGGGTATACAGCAATAGTATGAACTAAAAAAAAACTCATTCGAAAATTTTGCGTGATAGAGTCACAACTCACAATACAGAATAATTATTAGGTTATATATTTATTTACTTTGAGATTATTGTTAATTTTCCGGTACATCACAAAAACAAACTTTAGTCTAAAAGTGTAAAAATGTAAAAAAAAAAATGCATAATTAATATTGTACATACTAGCTTCAATAGCAGCTTGTCTAGCGGCTACTTTATCTCCCATCTGTTGAACAACTTTCGGTGAAGGTCCAATGAATCGTAGCCCAGCGTTGAGTATAGCTTGTGCGAAATCTGACCTGAAAGGTTATTTATTTCAATAAATTATCAAATTTGTTTTTTAAAGCATTATAGGCAATTTATTAAAGTTGTGTTTCCTTGCTTTTGAAATAACGTGTTTGTATTGGCTGAAAATTAGCACCGTTTTGTTCCTGATTAGCCAGTTTTTGTTGAAAATAATTCCTTACATCACAAAGAAACAGTTTTTTACGACACTTTCTTATGTACTATACTAAGATATAGGTGTAGAGTAAAAAATTAAATTTTGTTGGTATGTTTTTTTCTTACTAAGCTAACTTTAGTTACTTTTATCAATTGATCTAAATCCTTTTTACACATTTCCAACAAACAATTTTTTCCTAAAAAAACCAACAAATAAGTTAACCTTTCAGACAGCAACCCATATCCTGGATGAACAGCATCGACGTCGTTTTCCTTCGCGACCCGGATAATTTCCGGGATACTGAGGTAAGCTTCCACTGGTGGCAGACCTTTACCCACTAGGTATGATTCGTCAGCTTTTTGCCTGCGAGATTAAGAGAAATTCATTTAAAATATAGTTTAAAGAGCAGAAATAAAGGTCAAAAGAGACAATTTTGTGATCTACCCGCACTGTTTTTAATTACGATGTGAAAAATATTTCATGAAAGAACAATGTTTTCTAATAACTTTTGTATAAAATGAAATATTTAATGACAAAGCTCATTTCGTTTTATAAGGATATTAAACATCCACATTATTAAGTGGAATTAGCACGACAAGATGGATTCTTGTGCTTAATTTATACATGGGTCACATTTAAACAAGTTGAAGACATCCGAAGAGAAATATTTTTACCATTTAGTTTTATAGCATTCAAAGATATTTTTTAAAGAATATTTGAATTGTCCCTGTCCCCTGGCACATAAAACCGAAAGGGTAGAAATTCGATTGGCATGGAAAAAAATACGTGAGTTGAACTCACGTATTTTTCCTGCCTTGTGATCGAATAGTTTTCTAATCTTTATTTTTTAAATATTTATGACCAACTTATAAAACGCACAATCAAACAAACTTTTACACATTATTATTAATTACCTGTGCATTTGTAGCTTATCCTGCTCACTATAAATAGCCACTGATCGGATCCCCAGTTCTGTACAAGCTCTGAACACACGGATGGCTATCTCCCCCCTGTTCGCCACCAGGACGCTTCTGATCGGTTTGTACTCTACATTTTTTGTATCCTGAAAATATTAATTATGATTTAGATTAACTACAAGATGAGGAATTAAAGAACATCATTTTAGCAGAACTAAATAGTTCTAGACTCGATCAGAGGTGGAATCTATAATGGTCATTGAGCATCATCTGTAAGACGAGATTAATTTCTTCAAGCAAATGAAATCAGGATTTTATATGGTATGGTATGTTATATTAAGTATCAGGATTGATAAATAATAATATACCTACATCATTTTCATTTTGCATTTCCTTCAAAATCAAGAGTCATATGATATTATGATTTATTTTCCAAATCATCAGGCACGGTTACAATCAAAGCGACTGCTATTTATCCGAGTTCAAACTTCCATATCTTTTATTCGTTCTGTTCACGGTTCTATATTAATTAATGAAATAGATAAAATATACATACTGTGGTGGCCGTCCTGTGACGCAAGGCACTCCATGCTTGAAACTGTGTGGCGGAGGCTCTTAGAGCGAATCTCGCTTTTAAAATCTGCATTTTGCTTACAAAATAACAATACAATTAACAAGAGATTATAAGTACAAGTGTTAAATTAGACGGATAGTTACTATTTATAATTTATTTCATCTTTAAATGAATTATTAAATTGACTAGATTCTAGTTTCGTTTGCTTGCGCGTCGGTCGATAAAATCTGAAACAATAGATATTTTTTTATTAATCATGTTATAAAATAAGAAGAAATTTATGCATTCTTACATAAAATGAGTTAGAAAATAATACGGCAATCTTCTTTTGTGACTGAATAATATCGGGACAAAACATTATTAAATTCAAGATAACAAAAGCTATTTTTAAAATTTTCTCTTCAATGTAAGAACTATGTTGTTTACCATCATTCTATTTTGAACTTTGTTCAATTTCTTTAGTACAGCGATGTTAAATAACGATATACTTTAAACAAACAAATTTTATCTTGTTTGCCTTGTTATCACGCGTTATCCAAACAAATAAATATTTTATTAAATTATTTGATATAGTTTCATTTGTTTAATAGATAAATAATACAGGCACCATTTTCCTTGTAACCAGTGGTTTAGTTTCACTTATAGAACGTAAATTCAATGAAAAAAAATAAAATCGGTGGTAAAACTATGTTATGACGATTCTAAAGTGCTTCTAGAAGAAAACTTCTAGAAGGCATCTAGAAGAAGAGTTCGAGTTTGTGTGGTCGCCGGTCGGTGTGGAAATGGGTGTCCGATCAAGCGCCGTTTCCCGCGCTCTGTTTACTGCCCTTGCTTGCACAATGCACATTGCACATGTATAGGGTGAAAAAATAATAATTTTGAGGAAAAATTTAACTACTTTGCTTAATTTGTTTTTAAGTAAAGTAAATTTTTATATTAACTTCCTTGGAAAATAATTTATAAAATAGCTCATTATCCGGTCTCTCATCATTTCTAATAGATAAGTTAATTATTTAGTGGCCCTAAGAAGTTCGCGTTCCTGTGACTTATCTAAATCTAGACCAATTCTTGCCTATGTCACAGAATACATAATAGTAGCTAAACGCTACCTATGTGCTATTATTAATTTAGATTAAACGTAAAGTCAAGGCAGAGTTATTATTACGTCAAGGTTCGAATATAGTGTTAATTAGCAAAAGATAAGTAATCACGACTACACTATAAAACACATAAATTTTAATACATTTTATGAATCCACCGAAGACTTTAGACTGCAATTTTCAATCCGAATAACAACGATTATATCCTTAGATTATATCTAGATATCAAAATATAAAATAGATTGTCCATTGTTTTCCTTATTTGTTAAT
>CAJQZM010039941.1:0-16245 GCA_907164665.1 Colias nastes | reverse complement strand
TTGGGCCTACTATGCACACCAAATTTCATGAGAATCGGACGAGCCATATAGAATTCCAAAGTTTGAAACGTAACGTAAACGTAGGTAGAGATTGTCTAATCTAAAAATGAACGCCCCTCCACTGTGTTTACGCTCACATTCAAAGTACGTGTATAGACGCAATACACACAAATTGGTCTGCCTCATTGGTCGTTCAGTCGCCAACTAGACACGAACAAGAGAATAACCTGAACAACAGGACCAGTTGGCCAACTAGTGCATAAATGACGCGATGCACGACAGAACGGACGTGTCATTCCGTACATAGCGCGCTCTCCCCGCCATACAATGCTAGGCACCTGAACTGATCGCCCGATTAGTTGACAAATCAGTGCGCGAGAGAGTCAAAGTTTGCAGTAGAATCGCCGCGCGCACACATATAAAGTGGTTCAATAATTATTTGTCCTCACACATTGAAACAATTAAGTTTAGTGGAGGGGCGTTCATTTTTAGATTAGACAATCTCTACCTATTATTTAATTTTTTTATGTCCAATTCGTACCTACATCTTGTCTTATGTAACCAATTACCATAACATACTTCATATAATCTGTAGAAGTGTAGACTAACACGTAGGTACCTAGTTACCTACATTCATTACAGAAAAACAAGATTTTTTTTCACTTTTCCGTTACCGCTGTTATCATTACTACTACGACGGTACTTTTTGTACAAATGACGACTGTTCTTATCTATTGGTAATGTTCCATGGGGTCAATATAGAAAACTAGTGACCATGAGATACCACGTATGTTTATCAATTTTATGGTTTAATTTCATAAACACAATTAATTTCTTTATTAGTTAACTACTACCCAATAAATTTAAATGTTTCTAATACTACCTACTAACTAATTACAATTAAGTAGTTTAACCTTCTCAAAGTCAAAATTAATTCAGAAATATGTAATCACATAATATTTTCCATACATTTTCCATGGCGTTATACCTACCTAAAGGTTATGAATAAATGTGACTGTTTGATTGAATTTAAATCAAAGTTTTAAATACTAGGTTTCCGCCCGCGGCTTCGCCCGCGCAGTCAAAGAAAAACCGGTGGGATTTCCGGGATTGCGTCATTTTCCCGGGATAAAAAGTAGCCTAACTATGTCCTTTCTCGGGTATCAAAATATCTCCATACCAAATTTCATGAAAATTTGTTCAGTAGTTTAGGCGTGATTGAGTAACAGACAGACAGACAGAGTTACTTTCGCATTTATAATATTAGTATGGATTGTCTTTTATTGATATACTGTGTAATTGAACTAAATATTCTATACTCTATTGTAAATAAAGATAACAAGCTAAGCTGTTGTGGTTTTATAGCGACAGTTTATGTAAGAATTGTGTGGTCAAAGGTAACAATAAAGTTTTTTAATTCCAATTTCATTATATATATAGACAAAAAACCTAGAAGTTATTCAGCTATTCATATATTAAAAAGTTGTTTAATAAAAGATTTTACTTAACAAATAATTAAAATTAAAACAAAGACAGTTATAATATACTGGATACAATGATTGTTAGACTTGGATTAATGATAAAGAAACCTTTGCAGCATAATGAAATGGTTCACAATGATTGTCTCGATTTAGTTTGGCTTCGTGGTTTCATGTTTACAAAACAGTTTTACAAAAAGGAGTGGAGTAGTAGTATTTTCACTTATTCTTTAAAAAAATATTATGAATTAACATTTAGTTAGAAATTATGGGAAAGAAGATATAATATTACCTGTATATTATTACTTAACTACCTACTTAATTGTACACCCGTGACCCGCATCACGCAATGAAATAAAATAATTTCATTTATATATAGTAAAAGTGATAGCAGGTATAGTCTAAAATATTTGTGTAACATCTTAGTGTGACTTATTGTCACCCTCGTCCATCCATCTTCTATCACGTCATTATTTGTTAAAGATTAGATTTAAAATACATTCAAGACCCGTTTTCCAAATTTCATAATTTGATAATATATTTTTCCCCCGTAAAGCTCCATATTCTGAAGTTTACCTAGTACATTATCGATTCTATGACTTTTTCACGATGCCCATAAAACCAGCGTATTTGGCCAATGTCGAGCATCGAACTCCAAACTAGTTGACATGCAAACGCAATAAAAAGATTATCGACCTCAATCCCCGCTGTTTATACTAGACGAAATTATATATTTTTATTGTTATATAATATTATCGACGATTTCTTAAAGGATTTTTCTGATACTACATACTTATTATATTACCTACTACTAAATACCGAATTGTACAAGTATAGGTAATAATTTTTACACGTCACACTTCAGAAGTTGTTTTTAATTGATCTCACAATCTAACGTATATTTATCATAACAGTTCTAATTCATAATCGAATTGTAAAACGAAGATAATGGCAGGAAAAGTACGTAAAGTTGTAAAAAAGTTATTATTTTCTTACTGTAATTTCACGACGCTGGTGCTAGTAGTAAATGAATACTACTAATTGAATTTTTAATTGAAAATTCCTGAATGATGCAGATTATAATGCATTGAACTTTGAGCATTTATCGATACGTTGATTGTTGACATGATATCTAGTACTTAGGTTTGTTTTAGCAACCATCAGATTGTTTTAATACGCCGATTATTTCATCTGACATTTTTTAAGCTCTCACAATCCATCCATAACTACAATTTATTTTTTTAGCACAATTTAAATAGCGTATGTTAAAAAAATATACCTAACAAAGTTCATAGCTCATCCAGCTTCTACGCTTCTTTAAACTTTAAAGATATTCGAATCATCATAATCATTATCAATGTAATTTATCGTAATCAGCGTCATGAGCATCAAATAAATGGCTTAAAGATGGGTCTATCGCACCTAGCTTAATTGATAAGATAAAAACTCTTTTGCGGCACGTGAACATTCATGTTTACTAACAGATAACGATTTGCAATAAGATGCTATTATATCTTCTTAATTAATTAATCACTACATAGTATAAAACAAAGTCGCTTTCTCTGTCCCTATGTCCCTTTGTATGCTTAAATCTTTAAAACTACGCAACGGATTTTGATGCGGTTTTTTATAATAGATAGTGATTCAAGAGGAAGGTTTTAGTATATAATTTATTAGGTTTTAGATAAAGCGGGCGAAGCCGCGGGCGGTATGCTAGTATAATATAAAACGTAAAGGTGACTGACTGATCTAGGTACGCACAGTTCTAATTTCTGGGCCGATCGGGCTGAAGATTGGCATACAGATAGACACTGTGATGTCATCTGCTAAGAAAGGATTGTGATAGGATAAAATATAGGATAAAGTTGTACAATGAAAATTTATTTTGACCATGCGTGCGAAGCTGCGGTAAATGGTAATAGGCAATAGCTACCTATTAGTAAAATTTTTCCTGGTCATAAATTTTTAAAGCGTATCTTATTAATCAAATCAACTGCATCATTATTATCAGTCAAAATTGTTTGTTCTAATAATATTAAAATTTTAGGGTGTGATTTGACTGATTAATGTTTGTTACGATGTGTGAAGTGCCATGTCCCCTAGTGGGGTAAGGGGCATATGCATTATACATCTGTTTCACTGATCGTTTTTTCTTTAGGGACAAGTAGGTGATCAGCCTTCTGTGTCCTACCAGACCGAGACATTTTTTTTTCTTCGTCTCCACCGGGAATCGAACCCAGGACCCCTCGGTGTTACGCTCACTGTACCAAGGAGGCGGTCAATGTTTGTTACGAACGTCAGCATTTATTACGTATTCTTTGAATACATAGCACTTCAGTAGGTACTAGAAAGATACCCAAATTGTCGAAAATTAGAATGGAGGATTTCTTAATCCATACATAATATTATAAATGCGAAAGTAACTCTGTCTGTCTGTCTGTTACTCAATCACGCCTAAACTACTGAACCAATTTTCATGGAATTTGGTATGGAGATATGTAGGATACCCGAGAAAGGACATAGGCTACTTTTTATCCCGGGAAAATGACGCAATCCCGGAAATCCCACGGGAACGGGAACTATGCGGGTTTTTCTTTGACTGCGCGGGCGAAGCCGCGGGCGGAAACCTAGTGTAATAATAATTTAAAATGTATAATTAAATTAATCAAACGTTAATATAATATATTTCAGGAATTATTCCGCAACAGCCAGGTCAGGGAGTCAGACGATAATTTTTTTTGTGTTTATAAACAAGAAAACTGCGTCAGTTATTGGATATAAGCTTCTTGGTCACGTAATTTTTGATAGACCATAGATAATAAATATCAACACATATGTTTTGTCTGTAGACAAAAAAAATAGAATGTGTTCAAAATTATTTAATAGGATATCTTTATCTTTTAAGCGTAATTATATTTAATGTACCTAAAATTACCGCTATAAAGAAACATATGACCGATAAGCAGTAATCGTACATACTACATACAAACAGACTCAAGTATTTAGTTAATTTGTAAACATATTTTTGACGTGACAACGTCTTATAATTCGATAGAGCCGGCTGCACGCCCGAAAAAACATGACTCATGCGGCGTTACCTCGCTCTGAGGCGTTCCATGTGGCTTGAAGTGCAAGCGAGAGCGCGGAACGAGCGACAAAGAAGCACAATCGTTGTCACGTTCAACTATCGTCAGTAAACCGATTTTACAGACAAACAATTTTTTGGCATAACGCTAGTCTAGATTTAGATAATATGTACTAATATTGGAATTTGCAATAAGAATGACTGCTTATTTAAATTCCCGATACCGACTACGCACAAATTACTTAAGTTATAAATATCTTGAAACAAATAAAACGATATTTAAACATACAGACTTCCGGCTAATATTTTTATGGATGCTTTATATTAAAACGTCACCTACGTTGTATTTATTACTGCAATTGTAGGATATAAATTTCATGTAGATATTACGTTACAATTTATATATACAGTACTTACTTATGCTATATGTATGTATGTATCATGTAAAACTATATGGGTATAATTTATTCTAACCTTAACATAGAAATAGTAAAACGTGATAGTAACTGGGTTTATAAATTTACGGACACGCTCTCATTTATCTTAGACTAGCTGTGCCCCGCGGTTTCACCCGCATTGCTCCGCTCCTGTTGGTCTTAGCGGGATTATATATAGTCTATAGCTTTCCACGATAAATGGGCTATCTAACACCGAAAGAATTTTTCAATTCGGACCAGTAGTTCTTGAGATTAGCGCGTTCAAACAAAACTCTTCAGCTTTATAATATTAGTATAGATAGTATATAAGCACAGTAAACAGAATAACAAGCCAAATGTTAAACTTCTAACTACTCACAATACCCAAGTCGAATATACATAATAAGTACTATGTATGATAAAAGACAAGAAAAAATGTAAAGCCTGAAAATTGCTGGGCTTTGAGATGTTAAGGGTAGAGCACAAGCTTAAATTCTTCTCAAAATATTTGTCTGAACTAATCCTAACCAATTTAAATCTCCATTGACTCGTACTATATTATTCTCTACAATGCTAATCCCAGAGATCAAGCATTTATAGTAAATTTACGTGATACTAGTAAGATTTTGATGTAGTCTAAATAATTAGGTAGATATATGGCTCAAGTCTCGCCTTAGGACTTTTTTATCAAACATATATATAAAATATATATCGTTTATTACGCTAACAAGATTAAAGATAAGTATTTCCGAACATTTCAAGTACGAAACATAATATAATTTTGTGGAAGGTGCGATAGTCGGTAACGCAAAAACTATTAGATAACGCATGTAATATAAGGTCATTCAGGTTAATTAAGAACCTTACTTTGTAAGTTACATTTAAATAAAAAAAGGTTGGGAAATATGGCCAATACCTATCGCCACCATCGGAAAATAGTATGATTTGTCCAGTTTTTTGGTAGAGTAACCCTGCGGAAGACGCAGCTGCTTTGTGATTGGCTTAATTTCCTCTTAGGAACACCGTAAAATAAATGTCGAAGATGTTATTTGCAATTAAGTACAGCTTCGGATATGCCCATTTCTTATCGGTATAGTAATTATTTGGGTATTTCCAAAATTGGATGCCCTATAGCGCATGAGTTTTTGGGAGCGGCATGTGTCCAATATTGAACGTCCTTTATTTACGACTACGAAAACAAGATAATAGCACATAAAATGGGGATATTAAAATATTCCTTTGGGCACCTTTTGGTCTTTATAAAATAACTTCGGAACAATCAACAACCTGTTTAAAACAGATGTTAAACTGTCAAGTAACAATACTCACTGATTAGATAACGCTCGTAAATATTAATGAGATGGTAATATGAGCGAGACTTTGCAATTCCGAAGTACGTGATATAAAAATGTTTTTATATTAAGTAAGAATGATTAAATTTCGAACAGAGCGAAGCAAGCGAAGCAAGCGAAGCTTTCAATGATGTAAGTTTATGGGTAGAATTAAGGCTTGAGCACCATTAAAAGGTGATAAAAGTAAAATAAATTTATAAGTTTGAGAGACAAATTGAAATCAGTAATGAGAGGTAGGTATCATATAACTCAATTATAATATCCCAATATTTTAGAATGAATTTATAATAATAACGGACCAGGTCCCGAACAATTGGGAACCAATTTAGCACTGTCTAATCAGGCAGAACACAATAGGTACAAGGAATGAAAATTATCTATAAGTCTATGGTTCTCCAATCTCCATATGTTTAATTAAATAATTAAAAAGGAACAAAAAGACAATTATAACAATCACTTAGGCACATTGCAATTATCCACTTAGCTAGGTATATAACGAGTTTTATCATACTACCATTAAACAATATATAGGTTTTTATGTTAATTACAAGTAGGTACAATAAATTAATTGCGATGCATGAAAATTTGAAGAATATAATGATAAGAATTTAGTGCAGTCATGGGCAGACTGTGGCTGGTGTCCCAAAAGTTACACATTAAAGTTATCAAAAGGGCCTCAGTGTGATGGACCTGTGCCTTCCGAAGAACTGGGTATCTTCCTTCTGGTGGTACCCGTATGTTATAACTAGAGAGATATGTAAAATATTCTCTACATAAGAATTGAGAGGAAACACGAACACTTTATGTTTCAGTTATAGGTAGATAGACACAAACAAATCCTAGGTTAGTATTATTAAATTAACTACTACTTAACTTATCACATAATATTGTTATTTGATACTTAAGTAAGGTATTCGTCTTCAACTATTTGTGGTTACGCGATTGCTGTGGTATAGTGAACGGAATATATTCAAATTATCCTTCCCTAACAACTCGTATTACGTACTCCTTGGTTTATTTGTTAGACGATAGTAATTAGACACATAGGTAAATAGAACATGCAGCTTTGAGAAGTAAGAAAAATATTTGTTAAGCAAGCCAGTCATCTTGTTGTGGTTGCATATCCGGGCAGTTTCAACTTTTTTTTGTAGGGGTAATCTTCGGAAGTACTAACCCGATCATGAAAACTTTGTAAGATTATTCATAAGTTATATTTCAACTATTATTTATCCTGGGTCAAACCGGGCGCAGTAAGTATGGCCCAAGAGCAAAGGCCCGCAGTACTTGATTATGCGTAAGTAAGTACCGTTAGTAAATGCAGGCTCTATCTTCTAAGACACGATTGTACCAAACAAATTGACATAAAACACGAACGTTGAAAACAATAATACTTTTTTACATAAAAATGAATATTATTCCATTTTTAATGCAAGAAGAATCGTAGGCACTAGGCAGAACATGAGTAATTAAAGACTAAAGGTCACGTTAGGATGATAAGATGTAGATTATGATATACTTATTCATTTCGTTCCTAACAAGGCGAAGGTGCCCTTCATTGCAAGTTATAGACTTCAAAATAAAGTTATACACACCGCGTTTCCGAAATTCGCTCTAAGTTATACCTATACAGGTTTTACGAAGTTCGAAGAACTATGTAAATTGGGCAGAATTCTGTTTTAACGCGACCATGGAAGACGATGGGATTGTAACAAAAACTGACATAATAAGAAAGGCGTATTAATTGCTACCCTCATTATGGTACTCTTGAATTAATTGAGTCTTAGTTTAATGAATATTAATTATTTTAACAACGATTAATCAAGGTACTCCGTTAATTAACACTGCTCTATAACATACAAGATAAGGATTGAGAATTGAGATGATCAGTTTGACCTTATTATGGTGAAGGTCATAGTGCACAGTTTATCACAATTCCATGATATTTTTT
Source organism: Colias nastes (assembly GCA_907164665.1). Taxonomy (NCBI): domain Eukaryota; kingdom Metazoa; phylum Arthropoda; class Insecta; order Lepidoptera; family Pieridae; genus Colias; species Colias nastes. Next base: position 7,966 of record CAJQZM010039941.1, on the reverse strand, counting down.
GGGCGAAAAAATAAAATTACCTCAAAATTTATCCGCGACGCACACAACCGCACGTTACCACGACCGGCGTTATACTGACGATTTGTATTTACTTTGATGTTTTTCTAAAATAAACGGGGTCACAATGACCTCTAAGTAAGCTTATCAACAGGTTCAGTAGCAAATGCTTTCGTAATACCGTGCCTACAGACTTCGGTTTAATCATTTACACCATTAGAAACTATATCTAGTTTCTAGTAATTAAGATAGAAGGTCAATGACAAGGATAAGTTGAGAAAAGGAAGGAAGAACCTGTGGAGATAGTTTTAAATTCAGTAGTTAGATAACTTTTTAATTACACAGACAACAAATACAATTCCTCAGATTGCAGGTGTTATTAGTTGCAATAGAATATAATGTAGGATCAATAAAGCTTTAGATTTAACATTTCTATTCTTTATAGTTAGTTCTTTGAGAAAAAAAATATTTAACATTTTTTTTTTTTAGTAGTTAAGTATGAAGAAGTAATATGTTTTTTTTTAATAAGTATAGTTTCTGCATCAGTTACTTAAATTTTTTTTCAAAATTATAGCTAATAGATGTTCTCCAATATTAAATACAACCATTTAAATAATTAATAAATTTCATCATTTGTTTATTTTACAAGAATCCAAATTACTCAAACAAATTGGCTATTTGAGTACAAAGTAATTTAATTATGTGAAGCTCCACACATACAATTAGTCAAACAGATAATATAATTCATGAAAATTTGAGTAATCAGAAGAGTTAGTAACCAATTCTTTGTGTGTTCTATATCAGTTGTTATATTTTATAATATTATGATTGATGTATCTGTACTAATATAATAAAGCTGAGAAGTTTGTTTGCTTTAATGCATTATTCAAACTATGGGTTTGATATAAAAAATTATTCCACTGTTAAATAGTCCGTCTATCGAGGAAGGCAAGAAGAGCGGAACAATGCAGATTAAACTATAGGGCACAGCTAGTGGATAACATGGATGAAGAAAATGGAAAGCCTAATTCACATTATAGTGCTGGTCACAGTTCCTCAGTTCTTTATAGTACGACATAAAAGAGATGAAATTAATTATTTTGGAACTAATTCGTTTTTCTTTACCTGGCAACCCTGAATTGCCAATGTAGCTGTCAAGTTGAATAAAAATTTGTTGTTTTTTTCGTAAAGTGGAGAATTAATTGTTATTTAGAACAAGAAATTTAAATAAAAAAGGAGACATCATGAAAAAAGGTTAAACGTAGCGGTGTCCGTGATGTCGTGTATAAAGTTTTTATTCGGTGTTTGTCCGAATTTCAAGCTGGAAAGTTATTGACTGATTTGGAAAACGTTTACAAACGTACAGCAGAATATACCGGTGAGATTCCATTTATTTTTGCTCAGTACTACGTAAAATAGAATATTCCATTAGTGACGAGTGTTTAATGTATGTATGTATGGCGATTATTACGTTTTCGCAGTTTAATTTGAGGTTATTTGTATGTAAACAAAAACTAGTTTTTATAGTGCGACCAGCACAATTTGAGTCAAGAAGTTATATCCAATACAACCAGCCTCAAATAAAGTACCTAGTTTAGATTTTACTACATAGTATAGTGATAACTGTTTTCATACAGCTATCTATTAATCAATCAAACCATAAGAAAAAAAATCATATTTTAGATTTAGCTTACTAACTACTTACTAGAGTAGCGCAGGGACGCTGGCCTCCTACATTAAAAAAAAATTAATAAAATAAAGGAAGTTTTATGTGCGCCTCTGCAGTCTAAACACTTGACCGATTTTTATAAAATAACTAATTCCAAATACATTTAAGTAAAATTTGACCTAGGTAGGTCAATTAAAATACTAATGTATTTTTGTCTTAAATTTACACTATTGCTACAATGAAACAATTATAACGGTTTAAATCACGGTATTTATTTTAGATTATATTATATAGATTTTTAGATTTTTATTCTATAGTATCAAGATCGCTTGCGTCGCAGTATCAGTGTTGCTATATGAGCGACGGTGGCGCCCTCATTTATTTTCATCTCTTTTGTGTCGCACTGTAAGTGTTTCTTGTAATAGAATACTTTACAAGACTGAGGATGAACTGTGTTTGGTCTTTACTGTGGATCGGGGTCATTTATAATATTTTCTGCTAGATTTTCTATACCTATTTCTATTATATATTTATGATATTCTAAAAATTACATGATAAATAAATTAATTAAAATTGCAACATAAAATACCTAGGTACTTATATTTTTGTAATGGAAATAATACCAGTATTACTTGCGATCTTATTTAAAAAAAATATAGACTGTGACTTGTGAAATAATACCAGTTGCAGTATTACTTGCGATCTTATTTAAAAAATATAGACTGTGACTTGTGAAACTAATTATTTATGTGTACATAAAATAAAAAAAATATATTATATGTAGTTACTTAGGTATATTTTCTTTTTGAAGGTGAACCGGTAAAATATTTCTTACGTAATTTAAAAAATTGAAATGACTGTTTTACAATTAATATATTTTCTTAAATATAAATACGCACTAACATTATATGCCAGTTTTAAACAAAAAGCGATTTAAAATGCGCAAATATTTTTATAAATGCGCTTCAATTGTTTCTCGCCAGTGATACATTATTTCACAATTAATGATGTCTCAAATCTATTAAAATTTCTTACCGAGTAATGTTCAAAATCCAATCACTTATTTATTTAGGTACCTACCTAATTATTTTCCGTAAAAAATAGGAAAATGATCTTTAAAAAACTCATATCACTTCCAGCCTACCACAGATACTAAAATAATTAAGGTATTTTTAGAAATAAAATAGAACTTGTATGTCACTGTCAGAAAAATGTGTCAATGACAAAAAAAAATATTTTATCAAAGAGTGAAAATGTGAAAGATCGTGGAAAGATCTAATACAACTAATATAATTAAACCTTGGATTTCTTTTCTTGACTGATTACCATGAAAATATTTTATGTGAATTCTATAACGAACTTTTTTTCTACACTGTATCCGCACTATAGTCTGTAGCAAATGGCAATGTCACTTTTGAGTTTTGACTTTTGACAATGGCATTTGAAGAGGTTCAAAATTCGAAAATCGAAAACATTCGAAAACTATCGACGATTATAAAGTTAAAATCTCAATTGTTTATTTCGTCTAACGGAATATTTTGTTTATTGTTATGTACACAAGAATAATTTTGTAATACATATATAAATGGCGAAAAGTGCAACTTTGGAAGTATATGATAGTTGTTGTCGAACATGTTTATGTAAAAAATCTGATGTTATGATAAATATGTTTAATTTGGATAATTCAATTAATATTGTGAATTTATTGAACTCTTGTACAACTTTAAATGTAGGTAACGTGTTTGATTTCTTACTCTTGTATAAAGTTAATCCTAGTCTATATATTATCTTGATCTAGATGTTTTGCCTACATTCTAAAATTATGAAATAAACAATTTTTCAGATCAAAGAAGACGATGCCTTACCAAAAAATATATGTGAACAATGTTACAATTGCCTTATCTCATTTAACGAGTTCAGAAAGTTAGCAGTAAATGTTGACATACAGCTAAAAGACATTTACAAAAATAAAATAATAACCAACCATGAAGAGTGTATACAAAATGATATTGAAATTAAAATTGAAGAAGAATTTGTAGACACTAAGTTAAACATAAAATTTAAAACAGAGCCAAAACAAGAAGACGATGATAGATTTAGTGACACTTTAAGCGAAACAGATGTTAATGAATGTGAGTTCTGTAAGAAGAAGTTCAAAAATGAATCGAAATTAAAACAGCACCGATTGTATCATTATAAAAAACTTAACAAGCTAGATAAAACAAAAGCCAATGATGAAAACCTTAATAATGACTTACTTGCTAATGAAACCAAAAAAAATGAAATAGAAGAAAAATTTGCTTGTGAATTATGTTCCGTAACATTCAAGTCCCTAAATTCTCTATCTGCCCACAAAAGAAAACACACACAAAAAGATAGAGTACTCTCTTGTTCGGTTTGTAGCAAAGTGTTCAAGAAACTCAGTCATTTGAAACGTCATGAACTTACGCATGTTTCAAAGCATCCTTACAAATGTTCTATATGTTCTAAGACATTTGCTTTAGAGAATAGGTTCTTGGAACATATGAATCACCATAAAGGGATAAAGGCACATGTATGTTTGTTATGTCAGAAGGCGTTTGCCCATTTGTCAACGCTGAAGGCTCATATGGGTATACATACAAATAAGAGGCCATACCTTTGCCCCACTTGTGGGAAAAGCTTTCATTCAAGTACGAATTTAAATCAGCATGTTAAGAGACATGCTGGGTTGAAGTCATTTCCTTGTACTATGTGTCCTAAACAGTTTGTTAGTAAAGGTACTAGTATAGTTTTATATTATCTATGGTAAAGGTATGTTTGTTATATCAATGTAATGTAATTTTTTTTTCTGAAATATTACCTAATACCTATATAGACATAATATTATGGTCAAGTATTGTTTCTTAAAACTTAATTGCAATGGACATTATACAAATATAATTTGATGTTTGTTGTGTACTTAATTAATCTTTTAATCATGTAAAATAACACTAGGAATATTCACCTAGAAACAATCATAATAAACAACTACAAATTAAGAACACTCATATTAAAAAAACCTTATTTATTTATGAAAACTTCACAGCTTACAATATGATTGATTTAATCTAATTATGTCTACAATACGCCAATTACGAGATTTAAAATTATTATTGTTTATATATTATGCAGTAACTAATTAAAGAGTGGTGAGTTGTGTGTGTAGGTGATTGCGTGTGTGCGTTTATGTGTGTGTGTGTGTGTGTGTTCATGCTTAAAATGTGTTATGTAAGTTTGATAATATAAATAAGTGTAAATTTTAATGTTTACAGGAGAGTTAAAGTCGCACATAAGAACACATACAGGGGAGCCAGTATGTGCCTGTGATCAGTGTGGAGCTACGTTTACAAGTGGCAGTTCTTTGAAAAAGCACAGATTGAGACATTTGGGTATCAAACCACACAAATGTGATGTTTGTCCAATGAAGTAAGTGGATCATAGATAAGTTTATATATAAATATAGCACTTCCTTTATTAGAATATATTTTAATTTATGGTGGTAAAAAACAGTGGCGGTACGTTCATACAAGCCGAAAAGCCCGGCTTGCCTTAGAAATTCGCTACGCGACAGGAAAATACCCAAATTCACGTTTGAATATTCGCGCGCAATGAGCAATTCATAATTTGCTCCGAAATTCAATGAAAACTCACCTACAATATATATAATAATACGAATAAATGACGCCTAGCATAAAACTATGTCGAATTCGAGTAAACTTTTTAATTTCATCCTTCTTGCTATCGGAATAAGGTTGTACCTTTTATTTTGACATTACAATCTAAATTGGATGGATTATAAACAGTGCGGTGTCGTTCTTGAGTGACATGTAGTTGTCTCGCTTGCACGCGTGGGCTATTACCGGGCTTTGCGCTCATCTCTTCTAACGTATGAAATTTCGTCGAAGTAGCTACATACCTAGCTATAGAATTCTATAGCAATTTGTATGGCGAAAAAAGCCCGGCTTTACAGTGTGAAGATAGTTACGATTGCGCGAACGAACGTCGTGAATATTAGTAGTAGTAGTTTGTTTGAGCGGGTGATTATACCGGTGTAATTTAGGTTAAGTTTTTCGAATTTTGTGATAAAATGAGTGTCGCGACAGCAGATTGTGTTGTAAATTGTGATGGTTTGCTTTGTGCTCAGCAGGGGAAAGTTAAAATCATTAAACTTTACTGAAAAACAACAATTAATTTCTTCATCAAAACCAACTCCCGATGTGTGCATCAATGACCTATTATACTAGTAGACGCGGCATACGCCAACATCATTGCACTAAAAAACAGCGTAATTAATACATACCTACTTACTAACGCATTATCACCAATACAGTTGTTCTCTCTTTCACTCTCACGCACGAGACATAATACATGTCTCACTCATGTACTTCGTAATAACAACTGCCGATTAAAATATAAAAAGAACGTCCAGCCACGACGCTGAATGGTGCGTGACTAAGTGAAACTCGGGCACTTAGCTGAGTTTTTTCTTGCCAAAATAGAGAGCGGGTAACGTATCTAGCTCTTTTATATATCATAGGTGTGCATTGCCCAAATTTTAGTTAGTCATATAAACGAAATTTTAATTGTACTTAATGTTTACGAATTAATCGATTTCATGAATGAGAATTGCTTAGAAGAAGCCTTTCCCCAGCTGTTGAAACTTGCACATTTGGTAGTTACGATTCCTGCTACTAGGTACCTAGTTCTTCCACGGAGCGTGCTTTCTCATCGTATCGAATTCATAAATCATATGTACGTATCTAGACACGCGGCAACGTGTCAAGCCGAGTTCAAGCGAAGAGAACTGGCGAGCAGCAGCCGTGTGTATTTTTACACGAACCTTGTGGAGCCACTTTTCACCCCCTTATAACTCAAAAACTATTTAACTTAAACAAACCAAATTTGGTACATATAATGAGGACCCCAAGATAAACAAGAACCTTAAATTTCATAAATATAGATTAAACAGTTGCGTAGATATTAATGTCCAAAAATCGCAATTTTTAAGACTGACTGACTCATAGATATATACAAAACCTAACCCACTTCCAGATGACCTAGAAAGTTCAAATTTTGTAATCAACTAGGTAATAGTGTGTGTACAAAGGAAAAAATCAGAAAATACTGAATTTATCTGTATTTAATTTTTTAGGGTTCCGTAGCCAAAATGGCAAAAACGGAACCCTTATAGTTTCGTCATGTCCGTCTGTCCGTCTGTCCGTCTGTCCGTCTGTCACAGCCGATTTACTCGGAAACTATAAGTACTACAGTGATGAAATTTGATGGGAATATGTGTTGTATGAACCGCTACAAAAATATGACACTAAATAGTAAAAAAAAGAATTGGGGGTGGGGCCCCCCATACATGTAACTGAGGGATGAAATTTTTTTTTTCGATGTACATACCCGTGTGGGGTATCAATGGAAAGGTCTTTTAAAATGATATAAAGTTTTCTAAAAAACATTTTTCTTAAAGTGAACGGTTTTTGAGATATCAGCTCTCAAAGTCGTAAAAAGTATGTCCCCCCCCCTCTATTTTTATAACTACGGGGTATAAAATTCTAAAAAAAATAGAGGTGATGCATGCTAATTAACTCTTTCAACGATTTTTGGTTTGATCAAAGTATCTCTTATAGTTTTTGAGATAGGTTGATTTAACTGTAATTTATTATATTTGCTGCTACGGAACCCTTTGTGCGCGAGCCCGACTCGCACTTGGCCGGTTTTTTTTTTTATTTTTCAATGACATTAATTTTGTATGTATGGAAAAATGGAAAAGTTTATAAAAATAGAAAATATTATATTCACCATAATAGTGTTAAAATATAGATCAAAACTAATCAGTGGCCGAAAAAAATTTTGAAATGCATCAATAAATGACTGAGATATAGATTATTGAAGTTTACATAATATTATTTTAGCACGAAACATCTGTGGATTTGATGCGCCTCTGACATCACACTCACTCGCGCTAGTATCGCTAGGGCAGATTACTTCGATTGCATGATTTCTTTATTCAAAACTGTTATTAAACGTAAAATAAAAGAAAATTGTAATAAAAATATTGCTCATACAGTTAAAAATCCATACTAATATTATAAATGCGAAAGTAACTCTGTCTGTCTGTCTGTTACTCAATCACGCCTAATCTTTAGGCGCGTTTAGAGTAAAATTTCAAGATCGCGTCATGGCAATACCGTCGCGTCATGGAGTAAGGCGACGATTCTTCTACAACGATCTTTGCATCTTGGTAATAGTGTGTGTACAAATTCACGCTGG
>CAJQZM010039940.1:10119-24202 GCA_907164665.1 Colias nastes | reverse complement strand
ACTTGGACCACAATTGTTTCACAATCCGACTTTCAGTCACAAGTAATTTTTGTGAATAACATCGGATTACACAGAATCTGTACCGAAAGAAGTGGTTAATTTGCTAAGAGCTTTCTATTGTTTTCCAAAACATACCTATTTGCTGATTTAATCGAATTTGTTTTGAGGTTATTTGCTAAAAATACTTTCACTGTACAGTCTTATGATAAAACCGTTTGAGATTACATTCGTGATATTATATCTATGGAAAATAATCTTATTTATTTATTTATTCGGTCTGTGTTACCTATAAGGGAAAAACATTCAATGTATTAAAATAATTGTTGGAACGAGCTTTCAAACTTTTGTAGGTTATAAACTCAGAACTTTTAATTTAAAATATGAGATGTGAGTACTGAATATTTTTGTACAGTTTCTTATAATATTATATTCCAGACACGAACAAATATCTATCTATCCATTACAGCTTTTGGATTTATATTATTTGGGAAATCTTCTATATTTAAAGCCGGTTTTACAGCTTCCTAATCGTTAGTGTTCCGTTTACTTTATCTGTCACCCAAGATTGCAAATATTATTTAAGAATATGTACAACAAGTTTTAAATTACAATTATAAGGGATATAATCAGCAAGCGGTGAAATTGGTTATGGACAATTATCTCGATGTGGACAATGGAGATTTTTTAAAATAAATTCCTTACTATAACCTTAGTTCAAATCTATCCCAGCGCTGAACTATAACTTATAGGCAATATGTACACCATTTTATTGTATACGGCATTTGATTGTCAAAGATCTCTTAACCCAGTAGTGGGACGAACAGGCTCTTTGATCCTGTGAGTGCTTGCGTAGCTGCGTCAGCCACGAGTGTCGGAAATCACCGTAATGGATGGAGGACTTTACCATTAGGGTTGCCACTTCTTTTAGCAGTAAGGGTGGTTATTGAGTGCCCAGAAGCTTGGGTAATGTAGCTACAAATAATTTTGATATTGTCGATTTATTTTTTTAAATATTGGTTATAATCGGGCTACTACAGTACCTATTGGTGGATATTAAGTATTGAATTTGAGAGATTTTGAGCTTTATCTGGTTAGTTCTCAAACGGATAAATGCTATTTGCTACTATCATGAAATGGTAACACTGTCGTGCTCGGTTATATTTAATTGTGGCATCTTTTTCGTGTGTTTATTTTTATATATTTCTTATGAGCGACAGCCCTGTACGATTTCTTTGCGTCTGTGGCTAATAGATATCCATTACTGGCCACTTGTCTCGTGAGTCAAGCACGCAAACCTTTTCAAAGGAGGACCGTTTTATGTCGAGTTTTCTTCTAACTTACTCTTTGATTTATATCTTCTGCTTAATCTTTTCTTCATCAATCTAATTCACAAAACTTCAGAATATGAACAACACTTATTCTTGATTCAGAGTACACTTTATGGTTTCATGGGAAATTGAAATTTCTACAGCAAAAGTGAAATGGCATGGCAAATAAGATGTGGGTCTATCGTAATACGAGAATGGGGGTATTAACATCTGGTAGTATGCCAGGACATTAAAATAAAAAAAAATGTGTGCATGTACTAGTGTACACACGTAAGAAGTGAAACTCCTTTATGACCTTATTTTTCAAAAACTTTCAACTTTACAGATATACGTCGAATCACGCGTCGTAGGGATAAGAAAAAGATGGCGCGTAACGGAAAAATGTCACGCGTAACGAAAAAATGTTACACTAAATTTTTTTCCAACCCCGATAAAGAAGTTTCACTTCAATAACTCAAAGAATTATGGGTATGTTATTAAAAATCTTAACGCATCATTATTAAAGTTAACCAGTACAGCTTGAATCTAAAAAAAAATATTTTTAATTATCTATTCCAAAAGAAAATAACTATGTGAAAACGTAGTTATTCCTAAAAACGATTCTACAATTAAATTACATTATTTAATTTTAAAATTGAGGCGAATGGAGCATCAGCTAGATGTTAAACGAAACATATTTGTATATCCCTAATTTTCATAATTTACCAGTGAATGTGTTCATGTTATGATAACGAAACTACAGTGGAAAATACAATAATTGTTAAACTTATGTTTTATAAGATCATTCTTGTTGAATTAAACAAGTGAATTTCATCGTATTAAATTTAAATCAAATTAAAACATCTTCAGGGAATGAGGCAAAACAAATTAAGACAATTTGTATATCAATCGAACATTTTATTTCTTTACCGCGCAATGTCTAGGAAAACATCTAGGAAGACGGATTCATATTTGTAAACATTATAACTACTTATAGGTAAGGCTACAGAAAAATTCTTAACCCCACAAAATCAAGTCGACAATCGGTAGAGTTTATTTAAGACGTGTTAAGCTAAATTGGCTCGTTCGCAGCGCTGGCAAAAATCTCATTTCCGTAGATAGAGGCGCAGACACACTGATAACGAGCGCTTCGTTTGATAACCGTTTACTGTGTGTATATCGCTTTATAGCGTTCGCATGCTTGGGCGGGAGAATTTGAATATGGAACGTTTATTTTTTTTAATCGACATGATTATTTAGTGAATTATGTTGCAATATGCATAGATAATACTTAGAATATCTAAAACTGTTGTTATTTACGTCTATGAACGTACATTATTATATTATAAGTACATATCTGGGTTATAAAATAATTGTTATTTGTTTAAAATTATAATTCAACTGTATTTTTTTATGCTTTTTGATCAGAGCTTTCACTATGAATTATAATCATACTCAATAATGTTATTTTAGGAGATTCAACTTAAAAACAAAAAGTTAACTTTATAAGTGTAGTTAAGTATTAATTGATTTTAAATAAATGTAACAAAATTCTAATAATATCGACTTCAATTTCAAATCATATTTGGGAGGTATATTAAAAGGCAGTATTAATAAAGTAATACCAGCGAAGCGACGTTCATTTCTCAGGTTCGACTCCGTATTGATATTGCTGGATATTACGCCGAAAGCTGGTGGCGATGTAAAGAGTTTATAACGTTTAGACAGGACTTTAAAGTTTAAAATAAAATTTTAAAGACTGTGTTTAAACTTTATCGTTATTTTTAATTTGATAAATATCAAGAATATTTCATTTTGATGTTGTTAAATAATTAATTTTAATTTTTTTTCTCATTAGAGCTTAAAATGAAAACATTTGATTTCACGAGCTTTCGTATAGGAAACTTTCAAATTTTTGTATTACTTTTGACATTATGATGTAAGTAAGTTTATATCAATATATGACGCAAACTAAACTCAATATAAAGCCTTGGGGCAACCTTTTTTAACACGTTATCTACATTTCAGCAATTCCAGGCATTTTAAGTATTTCTTTTTCAATGTATAACACAAAGTATAGCACGAACTACTGTCTTTTTAAACGTTTTAAATTACAGATGGTATTTTAAACAAATACTAACTAAAGTAACTAAAAATGGCGGGTCTATTCGTTCTTACATTGCACAATATCAGAGGGTAATATTTGTTTAATCTAGAGCACGACATTCAGGCATCGACGATTGCAGCGAGATAATCTAGACTATACTTTAGTGCTTCCTACAGGACGATCGTTTTAAACGTCGGTTATTTTGCTATTAATTAATGTTTAGCGAACTTTTAGTTGGGTTTGTGATATATGTTTAGTAAGTTAAGGAATGGATTGTGGAGTTAGGTTTTGATTTAGTAAAGGTTTGGAAATTATATTTTTTTCAGATTTATTTTAGTTTGTTGTTGGGAACACTTTGAGTGAGTATAGGTAGAAATAATCTTATATACAATCTCTCTAAATAAATTTTAAATTTTAGGCATGTAGTTATTGAATTTAAAATTTAAATAACCTAAGTTATATTTTAATACCACAAAACATAAATTTCATTTTGTTTTTATTTTATTATACCTAACTACATATATACAAAGCCACTTGATGTTATTGCAATTACATTTTTATTGCCTTCTATACTTTAAAAATATTTAAGTATATTTTACTCGTATTCACAAATCTCAAATATGATTAAACCCATCTCTAATATATAAGATTCTAAATCAATTATGCAGATGAAAAACGATTGTCACGAGGAGACAGACCCAGGGGAAATTACTAGTGGACGTACTCAGGTCAGCGAGCTGGAAAATATTCCTAAAAATTTTGCCTGGAATCTTCAAAAGTGTTGCAATTTATATTAAAATATAACTTTATTTAAGCCTACTGGGATTGTTATTATAATAATTTAAATGTCGTGTGGGACTTTTGAATTACCTACCTAGTTAAAAGTTTTGTGAAATCAACTGTATTATGGTATAGATTTTTTGTGTGTAGGTACGCATTTGTTGTTTTGTCTGTAATAATAGTTATTTAGATTTATGGCATTTTTATAAAAAAGAGCGTGTGTGCCGAGCACACGTGTCAGAAGTGAAACTTCTTTGGCAAGATTCAAAGATACCAAAATCGTCGCCTTACATATTTAACGCGCCTAAAGAAGTTTCATTTCCAGAAAATATTTTCTAATATTTTAATTAATATTTTCTACCCTTAAACGTCTACTTTCAAAGATTTGTTACTTAATTTAATACACAAATGCATGAAATGAAAATGCAGTGCGCTCATGTCACATTCAATCAACGAAAGAAAGAATAATATTCTCAAAGTAATATTTAAATCAGTTCAAACTCGGAAACATCTCGAACGCTACAATATCGCACAATTCCGTTGAAATAAAAATACACTCACATAATATTATTAAATGAAAATCTCCAACGAATAGTAGGTAAATGCCTTACACGGCTCTTATTAGATTGCCACTGAATTTTTCTGCTATTCAAAACGGGGGAGAAATATCACGGAATTCCGAGTGGAGCTAATGGGGAGCTGTTTGGGGATTTATTATGTGTTTATACTTATCGTATGCGATATATTGTGTAATAAACGTAAGTGCGACTTGTAAAGTTACAATAATGGTACATGACAAAAGAAGGTACCTAATAAGATTAAAAGCTACGCACAGACTTTATTTATTTTTTTGCACACAAATTTTACTGATTTAAATATTATTATAATACCTATATCTAATATAAAATGGAAACTGTTAACTTGTGCATTTAGAAAGTTAAGGCGAGAAAGAGCGCAGTAATATCGAATACTACGAAATTTAAAAACGAAATATTCATTCGAATTAATGAAAATTAAAATAATAAAGAAATAGTTTGTTTCCAAAGCATTATTTGAACTAATTTTTTTGCTATCTAAGGCGCGGGTCAAACACAAGCGGCGCGGGCGCGGGCGTGCCATAAGCGCACCTCTTCAATCTGTTTTGCACCACGTCCTTCTTCTACATTTTGTATGAAAGAACTTTGGAAAGGCTTCGAGACGGCACGCCACGGTTGTGCCACGGTTGCGCCGCCTTTCCAAAGTTATTTCATACAAAATGCCAATAGCGCACCCGATGCACGCCGGCAGTGCGCCCGATGCGCGCCGGCAGTGCGCCCGATGCGCGCCGCGCCGCTTGTGTCTGTCCCGCGCCTAAGGAGACAGATAAGCAGTGTCAACAATACATTATTGTATAATTAGCAAGTTATTTTGTTGCGTAAATGATTCATAAACCATTTAATCATGAGAGGTTATTTCAATAAACACAAACAAATTATCCAAATTCAACTAAACAACAAACAAACGCAAATATACTTATTTGAAAATAAAACCAAATTTCCACGTTTATACCCAAAACCGGCATTCCCAAAACAATCACTTAACATTTTCATATCCAGTTTATTCATTTGTTTATAACACTTTATTCGCGTTCTCGTAAAAATTCAATCTTGCGATGGAAGATAGTAAAGCTGTGTTGTGCGCAATCAGAGAGGAACATGAAAAATTTATCAACGCGAAATGTGTAATTTCAGTTATACCACGTTATATACCGCCATTACTTGAATATTACGTGTTTTATTTTTTCGCTGTGATGAATTTTTTTAGCGGTGTTTAATTGACTTTTTATGGATTTCATTTTTTTGGGTAAATTAAATAGGTTTTAATAAGACTTGTTGACGAACAGTTTATTGTGTGTCGTTCAAAAATATAATTAAAACTGAAAATCGTAAAAAAGTAAATAGATTGATGCTTTTGCAATTTGCGCTCTCCACGAGCTACAGTTTTCCGAATTCATTATTTCGAATTGTCCCCTAAGAATAAAATTATAGAAAACTATATCCACTGAAACACAAGATAACTTTAAATTTAGTGCACATAAAACAAAATTGCATCTACCAATTATTACGTTCTAAACACAAGGGTCCAACAGGCCATAACACTACCCGTATACTTTCAATCAAACCTTTCGGTACGTATCGTATGTTCCAAACGACCGTGCCCAATAAACACCGACAAAGGGTTGGGCATTTATTTGTAGCAGGGTACAAACGGCCCAGCATCGAAGGGTTTCATGTCTCACTCGATTTCTTAAGGGTTTGTTTTGACAGAGATAATAAAGCAGATACAACGGGATGAATTTTGAAATTGAGTTTTGCGAAATTTGTTTTATGTTTGTACAGGAATGTTTAGATGCAATTTTACATCCTTCATAGTACATAATTGCAATAATTTTAAATAAGTACTTACTTTAATGGATGGTTGACTTTTAAACAGTACCTAATATAAATAAGAGCAAAGCCACAGATTCGAATATCAGATAACTATTAACTACATAAGTATAACTGCTATTATATTTAAACTATTAAAATCATACCCTGATATCTAAAAATTATACAATTATATTAAGTAGCAAACTATACGCATCAGAAGAATACATTCACAACTCAATACCTAATGGTACAACCACACGTTTTATTATAGAACTAGCGGTCCGCCCCGGCTTCGCCCGTGGTACATATTTCGCAATAAAAGGTAGCATATGTTCTTTCTCAGGGTCTAAAGATTATCTGTGCCAAATTTCATCAAAATCGGTCCAGTAGTTTATACGTGAAAACCATAGTCCATACATACATACATACATACAAACCTTTCCTCTTTATAATATTAGTATAGATAATGAAATCCTATTAAAACAATACGTGCTAAATAAGATAAGGAATAACCTCCAAACTCCTAACTGATGTGTACTTTTTCTTATACGTTATTTAGTTTCAGTATCCAACACTCAAAAGTTTAGTATTTATTTCCTAGGTACTTCTGTACCTACTATAATTATGTATTATATAATCTACATAGCATATTACAATAGTTAAGATTTATGACGTCATTCAACAAAATGGCGATGGGTGTCGTTGAGATATACCATGTTACGATCGATTTCAACAATTTTCCTTCGACCGTAATAAAAAAGCATGTTGAGAGTTGGGTCTGATTTGTTTTTATCTTCACTTAAATGTTGTGATAATCGAAACCTAAGCCTAAAACCTTTTTTATGGCGAAAAGAATCTACAGACTAGACAGTTATCTGTTTTTCCTTGCTCATAATGTGTATGAATATTTAAAAACAGGGGCCGTATTATGACTTCTTATTTCCAGACAGTTTACGTCGTGTATTGAACTGACTGGCAAATTCATATTGTGATCGCAATAACCAGCCATGGTTAATTATGGTATAATATGAATTTGCCAGTCACTTCAATTCACGGCGTAAACTGTCTGGAAATAATAAGACATAATACGGCCCCAGTTAAGCATTTTTGGGTTATAAACAATATTGAATAGTCTAAATTAACTCATTTTCGTTTTCTGTACCGTCAGATCCATTTCTTTGTTATTAAATTTATTCCCCGTCTCAATATTATTTCCTACGAACAAGGGTTTAGGAAAAAATCATTTATTATCAAATTTATTGTGCCAATATCAACTCGGAGGGAATGCACGTCGATAAATTTTATTAAGTGTATGTCAAGAAACTCTTGTGGCAATGTTTATAGGGACTCGATATCAGTTTTTTCTATATTATGTATAATTAAAATATGTGTTTACTGATTGTCATTTTGCCTGAAAATAATTTGGGAGTGGAACTTGGGAATGCTGTTAGTTATTATTTGTAATAGACTATGTAATATATTTAATATGTATATATTTATTAATAATAGAATATGTAGATAATATAGTGATAGTCAATTTTTTAATTGATCTAGGTATAGGCAGAATTGTACATTAGATAATATTTTAACGACTAACTAATTTATGCATAAAGGCTATATATATACACGCTACAGCTAATAATCAATAATCTAAACTACCACCAAAACTGCTCATAAATAAACAAAAAGCAATACAACCAGGCTAAATAATATAATCGTAGCCGTGAGCCATCCGGCCAATCTGTGTAGTTTGCTACCGTTGTTTGCGAGTGTAGCTGTAAACAATGAACCACATTACAGGCGAGGACTACACGTGATGTTTTTGAGTTCATAACGAGGTGTAGGGATGCTGGTAATAAGGATACAGTCTACAGAGGTAATGGAGTTATGGAGACTGGTAAGATATTCAGGTATTTAAAGTAAGAACACTTATGGTATTACCACAAAATAATTTAATCACAGTCTAACTTTAAACCAGGGATCTGTCACTTTAATAGTTGTCTATGTGAAATACGACAAAACCAGATTAGAGAGAACCCGCGCTTAAAGATAAACCCTGTCTAAAGTTTTTTATGGTATATTGACATGTCGATTGAATTCAAAATAAACTTTATCTTTAAAAGGTAAGATCTGTAAATTTTATCTACCTTTTAATATGTATATTTAAACAAATGTGAATGGCATCATTTTATCATGTTTTTCAGGTTATGAAGAACCAAATTTCTCTGTAGCACCGGCTACGAGGCTACAAATTGTTTTTATGTTTTGATTGATGACTAAGTAACATGTTCAAACTCTATATTTACAAACTACATTTAAAAAATCTATACTCAAACATATACCTAAATATCTCAAGAAGGTCTATGAATTCGTACTGCCTACTTAGTTTTGTTGGAAGTAACTCGATCAGAGGCATTGGACCTTTCGCACGTGATCCGATCGCTAATGTGTCAAAAAATATATTAAATATTAGGAATGCTCTGGAGATTATCTTGGTATGTTAGTGAAAATCTATTATTTGGACTTATTTTTCGTGGGTTGTCTTTTCGTCCATAAAGGTTGAGGACCTAGTGAAACTATTTTGCGTAAACATAATTTATATTATCTTCTTAAGCGAGTAACGAAAAAAATAGATTTAAAACTTTTCTCTATTATTCTTTTTTTGTGTGAAATGAAAAAAAAATCTCGTTTATTTAGTGAGACAGTGTGAAACAGAAAATTGGCACAAACTTTCCCAATTAAAAATATATAAATAGAAATAGAGTTAATAAAAAAGTAAGACTTTGCTACGCTTTTGCATTATATTAGGTATTATACAATTTTTTTATATATATAGTAATATATTTTATAATAAATACTGTTGTATTGTGCTTAGTAAATAAAAGCCTAGAACTTCCCTTGAGGTAAATATTTGATAACTACCCCTGTTGACTGTGGGAGTTATCCTAATACCTACATTTTATTATTATCTTAGAATAAATAGAAAGTATTATTATTTATTCCACAACGATATTTATATTGACTACTTTATTTAGGGAAAATGAATGTTTCGGTTATGCTTTGCTTTTCAACGTTGAAACCGAATAGTTCTAATAGATATATTAACTCCTTGAAAAAAAAAAATCTATATTTCAGAAGCATATTTATATTACAGATGCTAATTTAGTTCGTTTTAGAACCTACATTCTATATCGTAGTCTATATAGAATGTAGGTTCTAATTCTAATGTTCAACATTAACTAACACGAATTCTATAAATTACACTCGTTACTACTTATTTCCTCCAGATAAACTCATACTAAATTCCACGTCTCTGACTGCTTTAGTATTAGAAAACAGTACAAAGCCTTTGAAAACTTCATCACTCAGATAATCGCTGGAAGGTGGGGTAGAGTTAAAAAGTGCGAGACGTGGGCAGCGTGCGAAGTAGGTACAGTGGACTATATCACTTTCAGTGACTTCTCGCAAATAAAGTAGCTAACTTAAGGTGAGAACATGGAGGAGGTTGGTATGGATGGGGTAAGTTTGATGATGTCTTGTGTCGCAGTCGGAGGTTGTCATACATATGAGGGATCTATAGATTATAGACACATGATAATATTAAAATAAAACGAATTAAGAAATAAAAGACAAAGAGAATGAGGGACGTATCTAGACGATCTCTAGCAGGCTGCAATATACATATGCATACGATTCTAAAAATGACTAATGTAAAAGAACGAATGAACGTTGAAACTGTGAATTCGTTTGACCTTATGAAATACAATATAATTGCTTCGATGTGTGAAGTTGTTAATTTCTACATGATTCAAATGATTTATATTTTTAATATAATGTTGATGTGTTCTCTTCTTGGTTGGGCTGGATAACCCATAAAACGAATGTTTTCCAGTTCAACAGACCGTCAAAATACATCTATATATATAAAAGAAAGTCTGTATGTTCCAACACTTATAACTCGAGATCTGCTGAACCAATTTTCATGGTTTTGGATTTGTTGGATTTGTCACCGCCCAGAATAGCAGAATAAATCATAAAAACAACAAAAACTAGACGAATAAATATTTTCCCAAAATTTTGATTTTCGTACATGTCAATCATTAGTTGTCAATCCTGTCAAATACGGAAAATAATGTTTGACATTCATGCGTTCAAAAATGTATTATGTGTAAAATAATTAAAAAGTAAAAAGGGTGAATAAATATTGTTTGTATTTTTTTAAAATCAATTATCAAAAAGTGCAATAAAAGCAGATATATAAAAATTCCTCAAATGATTGTGTTTACGCGTGTTTTCAGAAATTAATAAGGTATTTTTGGTGAGGAATCTAACCAAGAAGGTTAGTTCGCTTAATTATTAAAAAGAAATTCTATAAAAATGTAAAAATTCTGACAATTATAATTTGTTGCAATTTCGTCGACTGCTTCAACAATATTGCGTTGACATAATAATATTATTATGTATATAACGTTAAAATTGAAACGGAGCCCCTGATTCATTGGTTCGAACCAAGCTAAATTGCGTTTTGAAGATTACATCCATTTACGCGATGCAATTAGCACAGAGAAGAAGATGCAGAAAATGTTGGTCTGTTTACTGCGACATACACAGGTCATGAATATGCGCAAGATGCAATGACATACATAATATTTTCGTCTTTATGGTCGGCCAGATCTATTCATTACAATATTTACATGTAATCCGAAATGGATGGAAATTATTCAACTGCTGCTTCCCGGACAGATATCAAGTGATCGGCTCGACATTACCACACATGTTTTCAAGCAAAAAATCCGATTATGAGTTACAAAAGCAACACATCTTTGGGATTATTCAATGATGGATGTATTCAATCGAATGACAAAAATAAGGCTTGCAGCATGCACACATTTTAATTTGGTTAGTCGAAAGAATTCGGGCGGATAAAAATTGTATGTGCGGGGATTGCTAATCCTGTAACCGATCCAGAACGACATGACATGATGTTCTAATCACGAATATATGATTCATGGACCGTGTGGCACCATCAACCGCCAATCACCATGCATGGTTGACAGCGAGTGTTCCAAAAGGTATCCACGAAAATTGACGGCAAAGACCATCACAGGCAACGATGGTTACCCACTGTATCATCGTCGGTCGCCCGATGATAGTGGTAGAAGTAGAACTATCATAATTAAAGTGAAAGGAAACGATTTGTGGTCGACACCAGTTAAAGAACGAAAAGAGTTAATTTGAGTGCATCCCAGGCTGCAAAACGTAGTTTAATTCAATAGGTAATTTTTCTCTGACACGTGTAGGTATGAAGTATTTAAGTAATTATTTTTTTATTCTATTTCTATATGTGTTACTCATCGAAATAAAAAGCCATTATACCTATATCTATATTTATTTTGTATCATTGTATTCCGTTCATCATAGCCTAAATTAGTTCCAAGCCCAAAGGTAACACGTTACACGACATTCATTGACTGGGCGGTACAAAGTTCGCCGGGCCAGCTAGTCCTTCATAAAGCATATCCAAAATTCGCACATCCTCCACAAACATCGGTATGCGTTTCCCGACTCCCAAATGCCGAGTGACTGGCAATACTTGGAGTAGTTTAGTGCTGGCTCCAGTATCGTATTACACTTGTCCACGACTCGGGTAAGTGACAAGCCACTTTGAATACTGATATGTCATTATTGTTTTGTAGTTATTCAAAGTTTTGAGATTTGCCGGGAAATTTTTCTTTCAGAATGAGAGAGTAAGTTTGGGATTGAAATTCTGCATAATTTTTGCTAAAGTAGAAGTCTTGGAAAGTTTTTGTAAATGTCTGAATAGGGCTTTTTTTAAATAATGTCAACATGTCATCATTTAAGTTGTAACTTAACAAAACTGCGATGAGTCGAAGAACGTGTTAGAAGAAATTTGTTTCAAAGGCCTTGAAAAGACTTAGAAAGGGAAAGATTTAAATATTTTATACTGAAGACAAGCTGGAGACTACAGCTGGAGACTCACAAATAGTTTTATTTTTCTAGGTTAATAACCAAATGATGTTAAAACCAATTGGACATGTTAGACATCTCAGAGCAAAAGTCTTTAAATAAAATGACATAGCAGCATAGCATTGAATAAAATTTTCCGAAAATATAGCCCAGCATACAGATTTACAAAATTTAAAAAGAAACATACCAAAATCTTCATTCCACTAGCATTTGAGCAATCTAAAATCCAATAACATGTTTGACCAATACCTAACTATATCGTATGGAACATGAGAAATATTTTATTCGAGCATCAAAAGTCAGCACGGTCGATGTAATAAAGGATAGTAGATATTAACATTCGGAGGGCAGCCTTGCCCGAAGCATGGTTCATATTGGTTCATATCATTTTATATAGATGCGGACCTTTATAGGGGAATCCGTAAAATGTTTGCAGTTAAATATCGCAACTTCTCTTGGTTATATTTTGAAGGAATGGTTGGTGAAAATGTGGGATGTGTAGACGATATTTTTTAACATAGGTAGGTACTCTAAAAGTATTTGTGTCGATCAATGTGTCTTTTTTGAAGTTAAGATTTTGTATTAGGTTTAGTGTTTACAGTTGTTTATTATGGTGTAAATTTCATGATGTAGGTTTGTTTAAATAAAAGGCAGAGGTTTAAAACATATTGTAATATATTATAATATTGTAATATATCAAAACATATTGTCATAACATCCAGATAAAAAAAATGTAGAGAATGAGCAATATCAAATTTTTAAATCATTGCCAAAGGTCAATAATTAGGTACCTAATTTAAATCATTTTGTTTATTGAAATTTAAATCAAATTACGTACAATATTCCGATTTTCCCGGACAGCGGAGCGGGTAAGTGCTCTGTAAATACACGGACAAGCTGACGTCTGATTTAACAGTACATTATTCTATAGAACTGTAGCCTGTAGGTATAGGTGTATAGATCTTATCTACCTATCTACCTACCGTAACTATGGACCTTTTTGGTTTTCGTGGAAATATACACAGTGGAAGTAAATCAGCTAACAATTTATCCACGTATACTGTATTAAAAAAATATACTAATACATAATACCTACGTAGGTATGTGTTATAATATGACCTCGGAAATATGTTTCCATTATGTATTATGGATCTAACAAACACCCCGGAGCAATAGTCGGGGTGCCTAACGAGTGTGTCAAACGGCTTATAATTTTTTCGCAACTACGAAGGAATTAAAAATAAATCATGAAGCATAACCATTTCCGCCATAGTTTCATATTGTTTTAAAAAACGGATAACAATTGTTTTTTTGTTACGTTTTAATTAATAAACATCTATCGATTTTGAAAATTACTTTACAACTAACTACATCTTTACCTAAAGACTATATTTAGAGACTACACTATATGTATTAAAGACTATATTTTGTATATTTCTAACTGAACGGAAAATAAGCGGCTAGTCTTATAGACTCAAACATTTTCGGTCACG
>CAJQZM010039940.1:0-10109 GCA_907164665.1 Colias nastes | reverse complement strand
TTCGGCGTGTTACTCGTGTGTTGCTTGGATTATAAATAAATGAGTGATACAGTTGTAGTGAATATATTGACTGCACAAAGGTATATGATATATAAATTATTTGATTATAAAAGTATGTGTCTCATATTTTAACACTAACTTAAATTTGATTCAAAGTATAGGGTGTTGCGTGTTGGTTTAGTGGTAAATATTAACATTTATGTGTAGCTGTGACTGTTTTATCAAAATTGTTTGTTTTAAAACCTATTAGTAAGTATATAAGTTATATGTCTATTAAGGAATAGATACCGATATACATAGATACCACGAGATAGCAATTTCTTAAAATTCCCAAATCCCAGAATTAGTAGATCCTAAACGTTACGGTTACATCCACACAAAAATAAGATACTGGTTTCATGGTATATCCATAATTTCTATCTTTATTATAAATTCTATTCTTTCGCAATTTTCTTTATAAAGTTTTTTAATAACCTGCTCCACCTCCATAAACACTATGTAAATCTAAAACCTAGCACATACAGTCTCCAATAGTAGCAAGTAACTCAGGTGTCAGTTTGCAGTCTACCCACATTCCACAATTTCCAACACTGGCCCATAAAGTGATCGGAAAACTTTATTAAGCTTGTTCGCTCAAATTGTGTGCGTCTGGAACAAGGGTATTTGTGTCACGTGTTAACTATGGTTTGAAAGTAAAATACGTTTTGTTGTAGAAATAAATTAAGGTTTAGTAAGGTGGGTTTTTTAAACATGTGATGAAATTTCAGAATATTAACGTAATAATTTAGGTCAGATTTATCTTTATTTTTTATAAAGGTTTAATAGTTTGAAATATGTAGGAAGTCATGATAGAGTTGCAAGTGAATTAGTGTTGCCCAAATTCAGTCTTTGTCTTGCAGTCTTGCACGCAAGAACAAGACTTCTTGCGTTTTTGCAAGACCAAGACCAAGAACAAGACCGCGTATTTTTAGCAAGACCAAGACCAAGACTGACCGTGCAAGACTTGAGCAAGAACAAGACATAGCCTGCAAGACTCTTGCGTCTTGCAGCTAGGACTTAGCGCTATTTCACTGAGTAGTTAGGTGTAACAGTTCGGTGTAGGTAGGTACGCTTAGGAATTCTATGAGACGCAAAAAACTGTATCAAAGAATATGAAAAACTGGACCTATGCGCATTACGACTAATACCATAAAAATAGCGAATAAAAAAATATCTATTAAAATCAAACTGAGTGCATGCATAGTTATGTTTTAACCATCGGCACTTTGATAATGCGGCATCAAAGGTTTTGTACTTACTTCTCAAAGAAATTTGCCGCTTTTCGGAAGTACATGGTTATGATACACGCGCCGGCGGCTTCTTTTGAAATCTAAAACAATCGTTGCCGCCACGCCGAAATCATAACATTTGACACTATTTGATTGTCGCCATAGGGCGTAGGCATAGAGATCTAGAGAGATGCCAATCGCTTGCGCTGAGTACGAAACCTGGTGTCTCATAACAAATTTACGCACACAACAGTAAACAAAATAAAAACAATACTTCGCGTTGTGTGCGTGTCATCACACAAAAATTTGAGAGCGCCTATTCGTTCGCACACTAGATTGTAAGTGACGTACGTATACAGCACCACACAGCCGCAAGATATGCGTTTACGATAGGGATTGCTTGTCGATAAAATGAGAAACATTAAAATTAAAACAATTTATAGGCAATACAGTAACTAGGTAGAAAATAGAAATGGACACCTTGATGGTAGCATTCATGGTGATGAAGTACATAAAGCATTGCCTATTGACTTATTGTTAAGTAATATAAGTATGAAATAAGTGACTTCTTTTTTTAATCCATGTATAATAATTACTATAAAATTATTGCTCGAGTATCTATCAAATAATAATAATACAATCAGATATTAAGCTAATAGTAATACATTATGATATAAAAATAAGGTAGTAAAATAATACATAATACGATAAAAAATCCGAATCTTATCGACATGGACACACTCGACGCGCATCCTCAACTAACGACCGCGAGCAGCGGCCGTACTACACGATCGAACGTTTTGTTTGCTTTAGTATGTTCATTATACATTGCGTTATTCGAACTTCGCGTTTGAATAGAGTCACGTACAGAAGAAGCATTGTAAACTATTTACATAAATTATTGTGACTGTCGTTCTGTCACATAATGAAACCAAGAAATCACTCTACGTAATATTGTTTTTGAAATTTTAGTAAGAAAATCGTATAATTTTCAGTACTTACCGATGGTATGTGATTCCATTTGACTTAAAGTTGCTGGTTTCACTTCGGTTTTTACAAACTTTAACGGAACAACACGGCATTGTCAAATAATACCCGGCCGACGGTCGAACGTCAACTGAATGCAACAAACAGCATGTGTTCTTTTTTTGGGCATATTGCTGCGACACCGGCCCCGCCCCCTAACCATATCTCCCTTTAGTTTCTGTGATCTGTGGGCGCAGGTATACTCATGCAAAATAATTTCGAATTTTTTTAAGAGTACCTACAGGTGTTCCAAAGAATAAATAAGTTTCAGAGTGCTTAGAATGAAAATGAATACATTATACTGATCACGCAAGTAGTATTATGATTAGGATAAAATGGTAGGGATAATGGTAGATGTCATATTAATTCATTCTAGTAAGTATATATTATAATTGTAATTAATTTGTTTTTTTACATGTTTTAGCAAATGTAAGCTTATAAATCATAAATGTTTATTAAGAAACAGTTACTTCCATGGAAAACGACATACCTATAGGTCAGTTGATTTTTCGAATTTCTTATCAAATCTTCAGTTATTTATTAATCTGCTTGATCTTTACTATGGCTATGTTAATTCAAGCTCACAATGTTCCAATTCTAATACGTTTTTCTAAGATTTAAAGTAAACTTTAATAAATAGTAATAGACTAATAGGTAATTGCAAGACTTGCAAGACTCTTGCTGCAAGACCAAGACCAAGACCAAGACTGGGAGCGCAAGACCAAGACCAAGACCAAGACCAGGTGTATTGGCGCAAGACCAAGACCAAGACTGGCTAAGTCTCGTCTTGTTCTTGCATTTGGGCAACACTAAAGTGAATAGATACCTTTAAAAAGTATTGAAAAGTTTACAGATATTCACAGAACACCAAGTAAGTAAGTTTAATACAAGTATGATTATAATAATACTAGCTTTCCGCCCGCGGCTTCGCCCGCGCAGTCAAAGAAAAACCCGCGTAGTTCCCGTTCTCGTGGGATTTCCGGGATTGCGTCATTTTCCCGGGATAAAAAGTAGCCTATGTCCTTTCTCGGGTATCAAAATATCTCCATACCAAATTTCATGAAAATTGGTTCAGTAGTTTAGGCGTGATTGAGTAACAGACAGACAGACAGAGTTACTTTCGCATTTATAATATTAGTATGGATTATTATACTCATAACTTATACGACACTAATAAGAAAATAGGTTACTGAGAAAATTATGTTTGAATTATTGGTAGACCTACTTACTATACTCTATTCGTGCCAATTTATTCTTTCCTTTCTGAAGTCAGTTAAAAACAGGAAGAATTAATTCACTTTCAAATTAAACGTGCGCATCAAAAGACAGTTGACGCACGACTAACCGTAAAATGTTTACGACCTTGTTACAGCGCCATCTAGCGGCAAGCTTGTGACTCTGAAATCTGTTCCCGCATTGGATAACGTTAAAACTAAGACCTTTATAGGAGGCAAGCCAGTAAGTAAATAAAATTTAAACGATGTGGTCGTTTGCTAGCTTTAAGAGTAGTTCTGGTAGCCGTAAAATGTTTTAAAACGAGCTCCGAGTGATTTTATTGCTTTCGTTCTTTCTGATTAGATTCTAACTGGAATATAAATAACATTCTATTCAATAGAGGTCGGTTATTTCAATAAATGTGGGTATATATATGATACAATTGCTAAAATAAGTTTTGATAAAAAGGAATCAATAAATATTTAAAAAAATATATTCTTTTATGAGCGTATTACAGATTACTTTATTGAGCGTAGTCCTTTAAATTAATTTTGTAATTAAACGTTATGAAATATTATATTTTATTGTACATTTATTATGTAGGTACTAAGAAACAAAAAAAAATCCAAATAAAATCCTTCTTAAATGTGTATACTGTATAGTTCAAAATAATTGATGTTTGTGCGTCAGTTTGTTTAAAACTTAATTGAGGGTAGATCTAAAAGTTATGTTCATGGTTCACCAACATCGTTTTATCATGAACAATTTCTAATCTAGTCGCTTATACCTCTATTTTAAAATTATATTTATTCTTGCAACCGCAAAGTGCATCGGGTTAAAGTGATCGCTTTTGAGCAGAAAGAGTGATTTCAGTAATGTAATGGAAGCCTAAGATGGCCGTCCAGAGTCTTACAGAGGATTTTTATATCGGACCGACCGATACATGACCTCTCTGTGAAGTATACTGTCCGAGATATAGAAAACTGGATGTGACATTATATGTTTTTAATCGCTATTAAACATAATAGTGTTGAAAATTGATTAAATTAATAATTAAGTTAAAGAACTTCAAAATTACGTAGATCGGTTTTTGTTTTTTAAAATGTATTATTTGCACCTTGATTGATGCTGATGAATAAATAAATTGAAGAGATTTTCACGGTAACAGAACATTTATAATTTCTAAATTACGTACTGAGCACATCTTACCGCGGTCTATTGGCTGAATTGAAAATAATGTTATAATGTAACGTCTTTTTTAGATACCTATATCCGTCTTATATTAGGAATTTGACTGCACCGAAGATTGTGGTTTACTACATTCATCCAGTGTCCATATATCAGTGTCCTACGTCTTCCTCAAAGATTGAAAGCGGCGAGCGGCTAGAAGGCCGGATTTATGAGGATTCCCTCCGACGCGGCACTCCTTTCTGATTGCTAGTTTATTTCGTGTCAAATGCGTAAGCTATGGGAGACAATTTTTATTTCAATGCGCTCTGCTTTCAGGAAGGGGTAGGTAATGTGTCAAACAAGGAGTAAGGACGCTGATTTTTTTATGTGTAATTAAATTCAAGCAATTTTATATAAAAGAAGACGGATGCTAGATTATATATAATTATCAACAAGTATATTAAGATAACAGTTAAAAAAAAATTGTATTTCACCATTCGGAGGTAATTCATAAATTAAGTATATCAATTGATACTTAAGTTGTCTTCAGAGAAAAATAGTATCTAGCGAACACAAACACGTATCTAATTTAATAACAATTTTCCTAATAAATGATTTATAACAAATATTTCACCAACAAATACCAATTAACAATTGCAACATTTTCATAAGATTACAAAAAAAAAACAACGATTTCAACATTAATAACACAAATAAATACCAATGTATCAATAGATTAAGATCACAGACGTAACAATTCTTGACAACACATATAACATATTTTATGCCGCAACTTTGTCCGCTCCCATATATCATACAACTATCAAAGTTCATGTGTAAGTCCCTCGAACTTTGAAGCACTTGGATTGTTTTATTGACTCCATAAAATAAAGTCACCTGGACTTCATTTTGTTACGAGTGAATGGAATTGTTACTGGATATAATAAAAGTGTAGAAAAACAGTTATAAAACGGTCTTGCTGGGTAAATTATTTTAAAGATTTTCACAATATTCGTCTCAACTTACGATAAAATATACACCCGATATACTTAGGCTTTATTATTAAGACGATACACAAAAAAAAATCCACTGCTTGGTGGGCGGAGTCTAATAGCTCGCTATCGCGAACGCGGGTGTGCGCGAAGTCATTCTTGCAAACTCGCCGAGGTGCCGCTGGCCGACTCGGGACAAACATGTATGGAGTCGTCATATAGCTTTAATATTGTTATATATTTAATTGTTGATTTATTGGTTTTATTTTCTTATATTCTTCTTCTATTGGTTCTTTTTAACAACTACTTAGTTAGACACTATTAATAATAATTATTATTTCGTAATGTTTACTTTATTACAAAATAATATAGGTTATAAATAATCTTTAAAATAACAAAAAATATTGTTACTCTGAAAAAATGTCATCCAAATCGGTTCATGTGATTAGGAGGAGTGACTGCAGCGCCATCTTCCGGGCCCAATTGTGTTTCCAGATCACCCAGGAACTCAATTTAATATACACAAAACTTTTCGAAATGAAAACTTTCACATTACTATGTAAATATGAATATAAATCTGTTTTAGGACTAAGCAATTTCCCGCGCAGATGTAGTAAGTATAAATGAAATAAATATCAACATCAAATTCTTTATACAACATACGTATCTGCCACCTACTAAGAAATGTTATTCGTGAAATTTTTTCGTATTTTTTTTAATATAATACTACTCCAATGAGCTCCTGTTCCATATTACGTCCACCATACTTCCACTAAGTCCACCATGATTTTTTATTTCTTTGCACTTTTTTGCTTTTTGCTAAAAATGGAATAATGCGATAAAACCAGTAGAGCGTTGATAACATAAATTTTTGACTGAATGAAGATACTTATGAAGGAGTGGGTGCACATTGTGTACAATCAGTGGGTTTATTTTCCTTCTGGATTCCGGATTTCTGAAAAGATTATCTATGCTATAAATGAAAAAATCTTACACATTCATTATGTACTTAAAACAGGGGTACATAATATCAAACATCGTCTATAATACAAATATCATCAAATTTAAAATAAAACCAACTTACTTCATTAATTTGTTCCAATTGTAAGCATTCTTTTTCCTCCAACCTTTATGTTTCTTCTTCTTATTTTCTTTATTGTCCCATTTTGTCTTATCGTGTTGTCACCCTTGCGCGACTCGATGACAAGCGACACAAGTTCCCCGTGTGACGGCCGTAGCGGGAATGACTCGTGCAGCGATCGGGGTAGGAAGGTACAGGACGGCTCTCGCTAGATTGGCTGGTCGCGCGCTAATTTCAAGTATTTCTTGTTTATTTCAAAACCATCGCATATTTCAAAATTCTAACTCGGTAGACGTATAGGTTGTATATTTTATAGTTAATATCCAAAAAGTCGTAACTTTACGTTTGTTATTTTGAAGATGCCAGAGATTTAAAAAAAATAACAATGAGAACTTTGTATTTTTTTTCTATCGAGAAAATATCATGGAATCATGTTTCTAAAACGGTAGACGTATTGTGTTACTATTGAACTTTCTTGTCAAGAATTTTCATCACGACAACTTTAATAATATAAAAATTACGAAGGTTTAAAAAGGGCCGTAAATGTTAGAAAAATTAATTCATCACCTTAAGCAGAAATACTTCGTTCAGTTCTAATAAATCGTTTGACCGATGTTTGATGAAAACATTACATCAAAATTTTCAGTAGGTACTTAAACAGTATAATAATATTATACCTACTTAGCATACCAGATTCCTCATATAGGTAATACAATTTCAAATATAATACAATTTCAGACTAACACTAAACTTTTGGTAAATCTGTTTCAACATTCAATAACGTCACATAGTTGTAGATCAAGCAGATAGATAATATTAAGTTTCTGTCAATAACTTCAGTTACAGCGTAAATGGGAACTAGCTATTTTCAGATATTACACGTGTAGACTGGCTTATGAATTCGAGCTTAATCTGTTTAATATCTATACTGTGTTGTCGAAGTGTAGGTGTATTTTAGTATGAAATTTAAATGTTAAGTACTTACCAGAATGTTGATAAGAAAGAGTAGGTACATTTTATAAATACTTGGCCTATTCTATAATTTTTCAAGAACATATAGGTACCTATTTCAGTTCTTTCAGTTCGGCTGCTGTGGTAGACTACCTATGCTAAATAGGCATTTCGTTCGTTCACTACTTATACAGGGTGTCCCATTATTGGTATACTAAGCACGAAGGGACTTGTAGTTTTGTATACACTGATCACGTAAAAAAAAAAACAACAAAATTACGCCAAAATTTTTTTTGCTTAATTTTTCCTTAAAATCCATGTTTTCTTCTCTAGCTTCGCGCAGCCGTTATATACCGCTTCGCTAATGTGAAAATTTTGTCTATGAAAACAATCTTAAACGATAGCTCACGTGCGGGTGGCTAAGTTGAGCGGGTTGATTGTTATGGGTGTACACATAGAGTTTTAAGAAGTCATCTATTTGTTAAAAAAAATCGTCTGGAATTTTATAAGTATTTTTTACGTACTCAGCGTATGCAAAACTATAACCTCCCTGGGGCTTAGTAGATATACCGTTGCTGGGACACCCTGTATAAAGTAATTTTATGCTTTTCAATCGACTCGAAAAAAGGTTTGACGTTCCCAATTCGACTGTCATTTTTACGTTTGTTACCTCAAAACTTTTGACTGGATGAACTGATTGTGATAGTTATTTTTTATTTGCAAGATAGTGCCTTCAGGTTGGTCATGGGTCCCATAAAAATTTTGTCTAGTGCTGACCATTTTATGCGGTTTCGTGTTTTGTTAAAGTAATTATTTAATGTCAAGTATCAAATGATGTCGATACGCGTATAGAAAGTGAATACTATCCGTCAAAGGGCGGCCCGACACGCCTCTACAGGACGCAGGCTCGTGATTGTGACCCCAATCTTATTTATTGCTATAAAAGCGTAATTATGGTGTCTCCATGTTTTTGTGTGACTACAGTATTAATGTATGTTTTTTTAACTGAGAAGTTATTGTGGGTTTGAAAAGAATCTAAATAGATTTTAAGACTCGTTGAAATGTGAAATGTGTTAGTCCATGGTCAAGTAATTAACGCTTCAATATTTCGCTAAGGAAAACCAAAAATATCCTGCTAATATTATAAACGCGAAAGTTTGTAAGTAAGAATGGATGGAGGGATGGATGTTGGTTATTTTTCAAGTTAAACTACTGAACCGATAACAATGAAATTTTATATGTAGGTAGCTGAAGGCCCGGGATAAGATACTTTTTATCCCGCAAAATGCGGGTTTTCTTTGAAAACGCGGGCGAAGCCGCGGGTGGAAATCTAGTTGATTCATAATTCGACGATATCTATATAATATATTCGATTCTATGTATATTTCAGAAGAACACGATATTTATATGAAAGAATCATCCTTTCTATATTTCACTATTAAATTTGCCGATAAAAGGTACAAAGTTACTGAAATAAGTTAAAAATTCCATTAAACAGATTCAGCCACAAGAAGCTACCTTGCCACAAATTTGAAAGTGTTTACGTCAGTCTTTAAAGTCGCCATACATTTAGACTACAATACACGTCAAAGTTTAAAAGCCTCGGTGCATGTGTTCCAAGTTTATTGAGAAATGGCTTCGAGAATTGATTCTGACGTCTTCTTCCCGATTTTAAAACGCGCTAAAATGTCTTGCTGGAAACCTGCAAGACGAATAATACCTTAAGTCTTGACTAAATAAGATTCAAAATCCTTTGCAAGGTGTATAAGGCTTTATGAAGAAAAGCGGTCGTCTTCATATTTATTAGTGTTGCTTTTTGTGTGTAATGGATTTTTAAGTGAATAAACAAGATGTGCCCGGCTTTCATGGTCGTTGGTTTCGAAGATTTAATGTTTTTAAAAGCCTTGTCGTTATGAAATTACGTTAATTGTGACAATAATTATTATAACGTCTTTTTAATTTTCTTTAAGATTAGTTTTTATGTTTAATTACCAAGTTTGATTGAAAGAAAAATGAGTAAACTATATTTATGAAATGAAAATATATTAAATTTTTGACGAAATTACTTTAAATGATATTTAAGAGATAAAGCGCAAAGTTTTATTGTTATTAATTTGGTTAATGAAGTAATAAAATACACATTTTATTAAGAGAAAACATTGCTTAAAAACTCGTTTGAAACATAATCCTACAATATAAACTTTATTCGCGTACATTTTAAAGCTCTCACACTTTTAAGTGTTATTTATTAATGTCTGTCTTATCAATTACATAAAAATATTACTTTGTTCACATTACAAAAAAAAAAATTAAATTAAGTTTAATACTTCACGAACCCTTGCAAAAAAAGCATTGCTATTTGCTAGTAAATAGATAAAAAGTTAAAATATAAAGTACTAGCTTTCC
>CAJQZM010039939.1:0-92271 GCA_907164665.1 Colias nastes | reverse complement strand
TTCAGCCGCTATTTTCAAGATGGCGGCCGTGGGACAAGGGTGGCGACCCCACAAACTTGGTTTTAGCTTCACACTGACCCCCCCTACACATCACAAAAATAAAATTGCGTCCTCTAAAAAACGCAACCCCAAATGTAACTTTTCAATGGACTATTTCTCTAATTTGTTTAATTTCGCGGTTAGTACAATAATGACATTTATCACCTTTATCAAAACATAGTATAATTATAAAAGAATAACATCTAAATTTAAAATTCGAATAATTCAATCAATATATTTATTCAACATACTCTACCACACACAAAAACACACACACATACAAATTATATTATTGAAAGCATACTTATAAACTAATTACATTTCCCGCAGCCGGAGGCCCCAAAAGAAAACCAGATATACTTTATAACTACATTTATTAACTAAAATGAGACTTTTACACCCATGTCTGCACGATGCAGGCCGGAGTTAAAGAATGAATTTATACATTTTAATAATTATAAAGACGTAAGCTTGGATGCTAACTCAGGGAAATCGGACCAACATTCTATTCCCGTGCGAACGGCGTATTCATCAGTTTCGTATAAAGGCAGGGCCGTAACTCCTCCCGCCGAAGTTCAGCGACCATTTTTGAATTTTGTGAAAAAATGTTGCTGGGGCTCATCTGCTCATCTGTGGTCCTCTATAAAGTATGTGTCGATCTGCGTCACATCATGTATCAAATGGCCAAAATTAAGACTGCACCAACCAGAATTATGTATATAGGGATAGTGGTTTGATATATTACAGGATCCTTTTCTATAGCGATAGGGGTTTGCATTAAAACTTGCTATTGGATTTTGTGCAAATCTTCCAAATTAATTGAGTTGAGAATTGCGTATCTTATATATTATTTATTTCTAATGTCCTTGATATCTGTACCGCTTATCTTCAGTGCCTGTTCCTTAAGACGATACACAAAAAAAAATCCACTGCTTGGTGGGCGGAGTCTAATAGCTCGCTATCGCGAACGCGGGTGTGCGCGAAGTCATTCTTGCAAACTCGCCGCGCTGCCGCTGGCCGACTCGGGACAAACATGTATGGAGTCGTCATACAGTTATAATATTGTTATACATATATTTAATTGTTGATTTATTGGTTTTATTTTCTTGCTTATAAACAAATAATCTTCTTTTTAACAACTACTTAGACATTATTAATAATTATTATTATTTCGTAATGTTTACTTTATTACAAAATAATACAGGTTATAAATAATCTTTAAAATAACAAAAAATATTGTTAATCTGAAAAAATGAAATGGTACTCAATAACGCGGACTACTGAATTGATTTAGATAGAATTTGATGCTGACGTAGATATTACATCATGCCCAGAAATGTAAGGTACTATTTCTGAAAGAAGTTATAAACCCTAATTCTTCTCAGTCAAAGTCAAGAGTGGAAGATATCACTAATACAGTAAAACTGATGCGAAACTTTGGATGTTAATTTGTATATTTTTTTATTAGTTGTTACTTAATCACGTCAAGACTACATTACCAATTTTGATAAAATATAGCTAATTGCCTGGATTTACACATAGGATACTTTTTATCCGAACTGAACACTTCTGTGGGATAAAACAGGATTCACGATATAACCTAATTCCACGCGGGCAAAGCCGCGGTCGGAATGATATTTTTTTAAATAAAAAAATTGTTTAAAAAAAAACACAAAATATATTGACGCATGTATTTATTTTTTGCACTCTATTATAATTGTAATTATTCATTACAAATAATCAAAATAAAATAGCCAGAACAAAGTTAGGCCCTGGTAGGGTAGGTAGGCAGGTACAGCAATGTGAGACGAACACTGGCTTATTTATACCAATAATAATGTATTATAAACATTAAATTAAGTTTACTTTCTAACAATAAAAATACATAATATTAGCTAATGTGAAAACGAATCAACCAATCATCCCACAACAATGAAATGTGCACACAAATATTCATCCAAATCGGTTCATGTGATTAGGAGGAGTGACTGCAGCGCCATCTTCCGGGCCCAATTGTGTTTCCAGATCACCCAGGAACTCAATTTAATATACTTACACAAAATTTTTCGAAATGAAAACTCACATTACTATGTAAATATGAATATAAACCTGTTTTAGTACTAAGCAATTTCCCGCACACGGCACAGGTGTAGTAAGTATAAATGAAATAAATATCAACATCAAATTCTTTATACAACATACTTATCTACCACCTACTAAGAAATGTAATTCTTGAAATTTTTTCGTATTTTTTTTAAATATAATACTACTCCAATGAGCTCCTGTTCCATATTACGTCCACCATACTTCCACTAAGTTCACCATGATTTTTTATTTCTTTGCACTTTGTTGCTTTTTGCTAAAAATGGAATCATGCGATAAAACCAGTAGAGCGTTGATAACATACATTTTTGACTGAATAAAGGTACTTACGAAGGAGTGGGTTCACATTGTGAACAATCAGTGGGTTTATTTTCCTTCTGGATTCCGGATTTCTGAAAAGATTATCTATGCTATAAATGAAAAAATCTTACACATTCGTTATGTACTTAAAACAGGGGTACATATCAAACATCGTCTATAATACAATTATCATCAAATTTAAAATAAAACCAACTTACTTCATTAATTTGTTCCAATTGTAAGCATTCTTTTTCCTCCAACCTTTATGTTTCTTCTTCTTATTTTCTTTATTGTCCCCATTTGTCTCATTTTGTCTTATCGTGTTGTCACCCTTTTTTACGTTTGCGCGAGCGACACAAGTTCCCCGTGTGACGGCCGTAGCGGGAATGACTGATGACTCGTGCAGCGATCGGGGTAGGAAGGTACAGGGCGGCTCTCGCTATATTGGCTGGTCGCGCGCTAATTTCAAGTTTTTCTTGTTTATTTCAAAACCATCGCATATTTCAAAATTCTAACTCGGTAGACGTATAGGTTGTATATTTTATAGTTAATATCCAAAAAGTCGTAACTTTACGTTTGTTATTTTGAAGATGCCAGAGATTAAAAAAAAATAACAATGAGAACTTTGTATTTTTTTTCTATCGAGAAAATATCATGGAATCATGTTTCTAAAACGGTAGACGTATTGTGTTACTATTGAACTTTCTTGTCAAGAATTTTCATCACGACAACTTTAATTTAATATAAAAATTACGAAGGTTTAAAAAGGGCCGTAAATGTTAGAAAAATTAATTCATCACCTTAATTTTGTCATTTACATTATAGATCTTGAGTTTCTCCGACTCGAACATACATCCAGTAGGTATAGTTAATAAGAATGTACCTTGGAGTATCACGAAGTCCTCTTGTTGCATTTATAGTAAGATTTTAGATGAGCGTGGTAAAGATAGTATGTAATGTCGTTCATCTAATTCTTGCGTCGTTTCTTTTGAGAGTGAAATAACTGTCGTCTCGCAGGAACTATTTAAGGTTTGATTCTGAATCTGAATGAAGTCCTGAATACAGTCCGGCTTCGTCTGAATTTGATTGTTTTTCGATTCACAGAGATACCAGATATTATACTTCGGGCATTCAGCCTCTATGTACAAGAATGAGTTACTGTTAGTTGCTATATAGGGATAGGAAGGGATGAGGGCCTGCCTATTCTTATTTGTAAAAATAACTAAATGAAATAAATCAAGAATATCTGTAGAAACTAATGGAAATTTAAAAATTATTACAATTTGCTTATTTGAAAAGTAGTATCCAGGCTTAAGTATATTATAATATTCCCTATCTTTTTAATTCTTATTATAAATGTTACCTAATTTCTTAATCATCTTCCTGTTTCCATCTAACATAGAATGATGATTAGCTAACTTAACGTATCTAATAAGATTATAGTCATTTAATTTTTTTTAGAATTGAATTAAGTAATGTAGGTAATTAAATGATTTTCCAATATCTAAGAAAGAATACTATGATGGCTATTTTAAATCATTAGATGATATATAAACTAAATGCTGATTTTTTTTTTTGAGAAGCTTAAATGAAATTTTCATATTTTATAGCATCATTGCAACCCAAATTAATACCGGTAATACCTATGATGATCGATTTTAATCTTCACAGTCAGTAAAGCTATTACAAGCATAGTGTGTAAAGTTCGGATCATATGTATACCGATAAGGCGATTCACTATAATAATTGTAATACGAATAATTCTCGGAATAAAAGTCAGGGCCGTACTCAGGTGGATATAATTTATGCATATTCATTTCATGCATTTTCAAATATGTAATTTTGTGTTAAAAGTAAATCTCTAATGGGTTTCGAATTAAATTATTTTCTATCATTTTTACTAATTATTAAAATTATTTTTATTCTATAAATAAGATGCATTTATTCTTCGTACAAAAATTCTAACGATTAAATTAAATCGAACTGAAATGAAAAACTTATTTGTCACAATTTTTAAACGTTTTTTCAATTGAAATCGGCCGCATACATTGAATTCTTGAACCTAAAGCCTCCTATAAACCGCGAATAAAAGCATGTAGATTTTTTTTATATAAATTGTAGGTACGTTTTGCCTCTATGATGATTTCTAGGTACCGATTCATAAAGCGAAATGTAATATATAGAGTGGTTTTGTCTTTTTGATCCTGAAATTATTTAGTAATGTATTTTGAATGCCTACTCAATTTTGGGTATGCTATTCGAGTTAATTGTAATTTTATTCAATTTATCATTGATTAAGAAATTAGGCTATTCACTATAACTTTATAATCTAGTTCTAGTTATATCTAGTTAATTTTAAAATAAATCTCTACTTTTTTCTAAAACTAGTCCACGAACAGCCTTACTCAATGTAGTGCTCTCGGGAATTAGACTTTCACGGATGGAAAATCATGGAAAGGAAATTAGGACTAAAAAATAATATAAACTAGTAAAAGGAAGCAACACAGAACTATTCTATGTACTTACGAATTAATCTGGTTACTTTTCGGGATCGATGTTTGATTTAGCCTCCAGGCCGCAGAAACCGTAGATTCTGGATCCTCGTAGCGATAGCGAGGTCACTATCTATGCCACGTTTTTTGAGGATCCTACCGACTGCGCCAATTACATTTCCTGCGCCAATTACATGTCCCGCAGCCGGAGGCCCCAAAAGAAAACTCAGATATACTTAGAACTACATTTAATAACTAAAATGAGACTTTTACACCCATGTCTGCACGATGCAGGCCGGAGTTAAAGAATGAATTTATACATTTTAATAATTATAAAGACGTAAGCTTGGATGCTAACTCAGGGAAATCGGACCAACATTCTATTCCCGTGCGAACGGCGTATTCATCAGTTTCGTATAAAGGCAGGGCCGTAACTAACTGTTTAGCTTATAAAAACTGTACGTTATTGTACAAAACAATATGAAATAGTGAACGTATTTCCTCCAACAGATACATTTTTTACTCGATACATTATCCCCGTATTTGATCTTCAGCTACCTTATTATACAAAGTAACCAACGGTGTAGGAATGCCGACACTTGACACCTGGTTATTAAAGAATACAGCCGCGCCATTCTGATCTATAGCACCGGGAGATAAAGTGCAATATCCCGTGCGCATATTTGTTCAGAATAAAGGAGGTAACAAAGCGTCCTTTGTTGTATTTTGTGGGAAGTATTAGGGAAGGCAAACAGATTCGATTCGGTTATGACATGTTTGGATATTGATGTTGTTGACATTGCTCTATTGTGGCCAACGAGTTATTTATGGTATTCTTTGCTTAATTTGTAAAGGCTTTTGTGGTTTTATTCAGACTGTAGGAATTTACAGCGGTGTTGAATGACAAGTGCATACAATGTTAAATAAAATGGAGAATGTTAACTAATTTTGATTATTAGCACTCCATATTCTCTGTCAAAAATAAAAAATACTACTGAAAAAATTATTTCGATACGTCAATTAGTTTCCGATTTAGAAGTAAAACAAGTTGTAAACGCCCGGTGACGGTGTGACGTCACACCACAACACGCTCAATCTGGCTCACTCAGTCCGCTAGCGATCGCGCGGCCCGTGCCGTCGAAATTATAATTAAATACTTTTAAAATGTCCAATCCAAATACCAGAAAATCATGTGTTCCTAAATGTATAAAAAACACATACCAATTCGCCGGGTAAGTTGTTTTTTATAGTTCCAAAGGACGTAAACAAAAAATGGTCAGAGGTGCAAAACCTTTGGTGTCAGAATTTTCCGTGTTCTTACATAGTACTGTAGTACTAATTACAATATTTTGAGAACATTTGAAGCAGCTGTTTTGCGTTATCCTTTGTTTTCTATGCAAGTTTTAATCTATACTAGACTGTGCTTCTGCTCTGCTTGTATGGGCTAGGTGTAGGTAGATGGCTAATAAGATTTTTTCTTGTTTTAAGTTGATAATGATATGTAGAACTCTACTAAATATAAGTTGGTCGGGGGAAGAATTAAACAAAAACAGGGTATAGTTCCACACAAATTCAAATGTCAACAGGAAAAGGAAGATAAACCTCAGAGATCAGCAGTGCAAACGTTATCGTATAGAATATTTTGAGAAACTATTAAATAAAGATGAAACTTTGGCGGTAGAAAAAAACCAGAAGAGACATTTGTTGCTAGCTGTGAAGACGATATAGCAATAGAAGGTCCATTAAGTTTTGGAAATAATGATGATCAGTGTTTATAAATATCAAAAAAAAAAGTAAGGGAGTGCAAGTAAACCTGAAACCTAAAGGTGTAAATAAATCAACCATGACTGTTATTTTATTAAACGAATAATAATTACTATTATTGGACTATTAACGTAATTCGTGGACGAAAACCCATCAAAATACTGCGCAAGCTATTATACCTACTACAGCGCTGCCGACTTGATACAAAGCGCGGGGGTGCGGCCGCGCGGCGCGTTGTGACGTGACGTCACAAGCGGTCACGTGACTATTAGCGGGACTCGATATTTTTCGAAACTTTGAATGCGTATAAAATCAAAACTACTTGGTATTTTTGACTACGACAAAAACTAGTGTATTTGTATACATACAGGCTTTACTGAGATACAATTTCTAGGGATTTGACATACCTAGTAACATTCTCCATTGTACAGTGGAAAATAGAACCTTCTCTATTTCTAAAGTCACTTTAAAATGTCAACACGAGTGTCGCACCTTTGAAAGTATGTTTATCAATTAAATTAATATTTTCATTGTTACATTATTTTAATCATAACAAGGTTATTACTTAGCATCCCTTCTGCTTATTATTGTTGCGTTGCAAGTAAATAGCACAGATAATATTATAATACTATACTAGTAATAGAAAATCCCATACAATTCCATGAATATATAAGGTAATGTTTACTTTGAATGGTGTCGTTGCCAATATACTGCGTCTAGACCAGTCAATACAAAATCGCGATTTCTAAGGTACATTTCGACAATGGCGGGCACTTCCGGGTGCGACATTGTCCGCGCCCTCGGTGTCTCACGTCATTTCCGGTCTCTTAACTTCAACTGAATATATATGTTACGAGTTTCTATCTTCTTTATGTACATTTACTGGTCGTGTCGAATGTAAAGTGTATATTCTATTTTTGGAAATGTTTGTTTTATTTTTCCTGCCAACCGTTGAATCAATTTTGATGAGCTCTACTTTTTTACAATTTTGATGAGGTACTAGTGTAATGTTAACAAATTTATTTGAAAGATGCTAATCACTTATAGAGAAAACGTTAAATACGCAGATAGGATTTTAAAGTGCGTTAGTTCATATTTCGTAAATTTCGATAAAAATATTTATTTTGAAACGTTCAAAGAAAATTGTTAGATTAACTACTCGACAAATACGGTCGCACATTAAGTCACAACACCACACTATAATTAATACTGAAACTATATCAAACATGATACGTATAATATAACGAATAAACCTCGTTCTGCCTGTCTCGAGCCTAATTCCATTACGACTTTGAAAGCGAAGCTTAGTTCAGTTCAACAATTCATTTAGAGCGATGTTTTCCCAGGATATATTAATCCTTATTAAATCCTATTAATTATTAACTGTACCTTTGAGTTTTGGGTATTACCCTCAATGGGTAGAGAATACGTATAGAAGCGAAAGCGTCTTTAGAATGCAAAACACCACTGCTTACGTTTTTAGGCAGACAGTTTGATTTTTTTTCCCAATAGCAGTATGAGTTCATAGATACGACGTATATTCATAAATAGTACGATGTATATTCATAAACAAAAATCATTATTAACGTTAAGAAAAAATCCACTGCCTAACTTACCTACGTGGTAACATAATATTATGTATTGAATTCTTACATTGAATTAGTTGATATTGAGTATTGACATACTTAACGATGTATGGATAATTTTTTAAATAAGTGATTTGTTATTATAGTCATGTAAAATAGTTCAATCTGCTAGGTAGATTATTATTAGTGTATTAGGTAAATAAAGATGATAAAGACTTAACTCTTCAGAATAAACCGCTCCTGCTTCCGCTCCCGCTCCACCCGCGCCATGTCGCAGTCTGTCGGATTTCTTGTAAAGTCGAAACTTAAGTGGTACACTCCTGCATTAAATATGAACATAATGTACTCTTCTGGGAAAATCTTTGAAAGTTGAAACCACTTTGAATGAATAAACAAAGAGTATCTTGTTCTTGATTACTTTAACCGCATTTTCTTAACGAGATTGAGTTTTGCATTTCGAATGAAAAAAAATAATTTGTCTTCAACTTTTGTTAAGTAGTTTCGTCAATGTAGTCCCACTGCAGGGACTCAGGGATAGAAATTTCATTTAAGGTCTTAGATTTATTAAATGCTAACTTTATTGAATGCTGTGTTATATCTCACAGGTTGTAGGTACGATATAATATACTGAAAAAACATTAATTCGGTTTTGTTACTTCCAATAGTAGTAATTTATTATACCGTAGGTAATTGTTTTACATAAATTACCTATTAATTCTTTTCTTACGAATACGAAAAATTTGAAATCAGTATAGCTTTTAAATCTACTGAAAAATTATAAATATTTTTACAAACAGACAATTTATGACAAAACAATGTTTGTTTTACAATTCCTTTCAATTACAATTACTCACAAACAAACAACACATCAATGAGCCTGAAAATTAGCGAGGGTACAATACTGCGTCATAAAACAGGGGCCATCCATTGATAGACAGGCCAATGGGGCCGATAGCTCGGAAAATTAAAGTTAAATGAGGCGGCAGGAGCGGGGACTGCGGGGTGCGATACCGTGGGTCAGTGCCTTCTGTCAGTGGTGATTGGTCACCCTGTTTGTATGGAATTCTTATTGTTATATGGAGCTTATGTGTAGTTGAACGATCATAAAGTAAAGACAGGTACATTAAATTTAGAAATTAAAGACGCGATTGTTTTTATTTCTAAGCTGACGTGTACGTTTTAAACGATTTTTATAATTCTTTCACTGTGGAGAAAATAAATGCCATAGATTCATTTTCTATTTCGTGTCAACCAGCGCGATTGGAGGCGAGCTAATTAATATTGAAATATTTCGCATAAAAAATATATATCCTATAATATGCTTACGACCTTCGTACTTGATTCCATAGCTTCGCATGTGTCATGCCCACAGTCTTCACCGGTCAGTCGATCTCCATAGAGCCACCTAAGGCCCCCGCCTCACTTTATAGATGGGTAAACCCTATTCGAGCAAAATTGTTGTTGATATATATTTTAGTATATCATACGCCTTTTATCCCTTTATAGGGCAGAAGGCCCTGGCTTGTATTTTAAAAATAAAACACTGGGATATTAAAAGTAGTATTTATTGAAAATTTTTGAGACACTTTTTTTTTCCATGAAAAAAAATTATGGTGTCCACATTTTGGACACTGCCCCTTCTCATGTATGAAATTGTGCAAAACATGGTGTAATGCATAATGGCACTTTGCATTTGACACACTCTATTTTGCTCTTTTTTCCAAGAGCTTTACTGCTGCAAGCTCTGCACCTTCTATAACTGTGCAGCTCTCCCGGCATATGCGATCCCACATTATTCAGCCTTAGCTCGTCAGGGATACCATAAATAGACTTCTGCCTGCTTGTTGGTCCCTTTAGTCTTTTGGTCGCAAAGTTGGGCAAGACAGATACTCTTCGTTTCCTGGAGCTGTAATTGTTGACCAGGTTACGTGCCAGGTCAGTGCGGAACTGCAATGCACTCATTGGATTATGCACTCTGTCATTTTGGGTATAAATTTGAGCTACGGTGACAGGTTCCCAATCTTTTTGACAGTTTTGTGTTGCATATAAATTAGTTTGGTCAACAATGCTAGCTATGACTTCATCCGTGAAAAAAGCTGTAAAATATACAGCAGGACTACTTCTGTTCGGGATAAACCGTTTCGGTTTCAATACTCTATCATCGAATTTATCAATTGGCGGATTGTGGGGAAGCTGCACTTTTTTCCAATGTTCGTCATCACTGTCGGAGCTATCGTCAGATGATTCTGTACCTGCATCAGCAGGAGGTGTAATATTTCGTGGTATTGGAGATGTAGGAGCAGTTGTTAGAGCAGGAGACAATCTAGAAGTTCCAGGAGAAGGATGTGGCTGCGTGGAGCTAGTATGTGAAACAAATGTACCGGCAGAAGATGACTCTATCCTCAGGTTTGAAACTGTTGCAGGTCTAAGAGGCAAGCTTGGTTCCAAAATTTCTTGAAGTTCAGCATCACTTGGCGGTATGAAAATAGTTTCGGTGTTGTTCTCGTCACTTTCGTTGCCATCTTCAGAGTGTTCACCATCCGACAATGCGAACAGGTCTTCGAGAACATCTTGGAGTTTATCTAATGGAATCGTCTGAAATAGGAACAGTTACATACTTAGTTACATAGAAACCAAAAATTATAAATCTGATTCTAAGGTATGAAAATTACCATGACCTACGCAGGCAGTGTCCAAAATATGGACGTCATAATTTTTAGTTTCTGACAAGAAATGTGAACCACCACAATCTCAAAAATCAGAGCTTTTACCCCATATTTACAACATTTGGAACAATACATAAAAGAAAACTTACCTTTCTGTTCATTGCTTTTGAAGATTTTCTTAGATTTATTTACCACCATCAAAAATCATCAATTTTTGACATATGATCGATCACCTGATAAAAGTCGGCTATGCTTGTTTTTTTTTTACGTTTCGTTATCAGTATCTAATTGCTCAACCAGAGTGCCAAAAGTGACATTTGTCTGACGTTTAGTTTAGCCG
The DNA here is from genome assembly GCA_907164665.1 of Colias nastes. NCBI lineage: Eukaryota > Metazoa > Arthropoda > Insecta > Lepidoptera > Pieridae > Colias > Colias nastes. The sequence continues at coordinate 80,981 of CAJQZM010039939.1, read as the reverse complement.
CGAAAATTTAAAATGTATGGTGTCCAATATATGGACAGAGCCCCAAAAAGGGACGCCTTTTATATTGTATGTATGACGTTATTCGATTCGATATTTTTGAAGTGAAAACTTCTTTAGCGGCGTTGGGTATAAAATCTTAAACTCGCGTCAGGACACGTGACCTGATCGAAAAAGCGTAAGACGGATGGATATCAAACATGCTCAACGTTAATAATCAAGTTTTCACTTCTGCCGGCACTCCCGGAGTGCAACCCGTCTTTTTTTTAAGTGTTTACATACTAGTTAAATAAATCTTTAATAATAGGTACAATTACAGTGATGAGGGAATATTTGAGTAATAGACGCTACACGCTATATTATTCTGGAGTCGCAGCATTTCGCAAAAAGCCTTATTAAATACTCAACTACAAAATATCATAATATTTAATTCCAATAATAGCCGCATAATAATGATATCAAACTTAAAACTAATCATAATATTAGCTCAAGAAAGCGCTCAGCTCGCACCAGCGTGGAGTATATTCATCAACGTCGGCTAATTGTGTTTGCAAGATGCAAGTGCGGCGCTGCCACATTGCGATACACTTCTATACGCATCAAATTATGCATTTCTATTCTTTAAGATATTTGCTATAAACTAAAAAAACAAGTAATATACCTACACTCGTTTATACAAGACTCCTCAGTTAGTTGCTCATTTCATATTTGAAAGCTTGTGAGCTTTGAGTTTGAGTGAGATTTTAAAATCTATGGACTTATTAAACGTTGACCTTAACCTCACCTATTATTGACTGTATATATTGTAACTTAAGTATAACATTTGCTACATAAACGTGCTTGTTCCTTCAAATATCGCTCGAATCAAAACAATAACTATGCTATCGGGATACAAAACGAGACAAAAGGAGCTAAATACGGCGCTTTGCAACGTTTGACCTGTGTTGTACCGATTACAAATAATACCGGTAAATCCCAGCATGGCTATCACTTCAGAATTATAAGCTAGCTGCAGATAATGCTAACAATAGCAATGAATATGTAACATCGTAAACATCGGCTACTGTTGACTAAACAATAGATACTGTGCATTGGGAAATACTTCTAAATTAGTGCTGGTGATATTTAGATAAAGGTTTTGGTTAAAATGTTCAAATTAATAGGTAACTCTACATAAAAATGTTGACTCTACATACATTATACTTTAAGGAATTACTTAAATGTGATTTATTATATTACCTAAAAAACTTATTAGGTACCTTATTTATTTGATACACATAAAGTAATTCACAATTAAATAAAATATATTTGCAAATATTCGTAGGACTCGAGATGGGTTGTACTTAGGCATTCGCGGTAGTTTTATACTAAATCTAAATTATTAATAAGCAATGTATTTTTACACTACACGACTACTGCTGCAAGTATTTAATATGTTCATAGAAACAAGTTTATAACACATGCTGTAGCCAAAGAGACGTAACTCTTGTCTTATATATCACCAAGCTAGTCACAAGGCGTGTAACACGCGATAAGGAACTTCGTGCCAAAAACTTCGTCAAAGGTCTGGTAATATCGTTAGCTTCACCTTCGAGCGATAACAGAACCCTTGCCATACTGTTACATAACAATTACTGCGACCCTAAGCCCGTCACCCGTATATCACCCAAATCCGCATTGAAAACAGTAAATACCCAAAGTGAGCCATTATAAATTCAATTAAGGGTAAGACGGAGACAATTTGAGGGGGTTGTCTTAACATATTGCGGCCCACTCGGGTCTAAGTCAACTTAATACCCCAGATCTGGCTGGCCTCTCGGGAGTTATGCCGCTTAATCTTTGAACTTAGGCGAGGTTTGAGTTTGGCTTAAAATCCAGCTTTTAATAATAGACTCCTGGGAGAAAAAGTTTTCTTTTTGTTGAAATGTGAGAAATCCAATTACTGCCATTGAAATTAATTTCTGTTAAAATCTCTATTATCCAGAAGTAATAAAACGAAGCGTATCTACTAATGCAAATGCTTTTCAAAACATTCAATCAGATCATAATTTTCAAAACTAACACAAAAACATAAATCCTTCCAAATTAACTGCCTACTTTACCAATATCCCAACTACACAGACGCTATATAAAACATTTTGTTCGGAAATTGCTTCTTTCTCTTAGAATCGTTACACAACACGCTCACGAATTCAATACAAGCTGAGCGTGAACGGAACAGCCCTAATATTGTGTTATATGAAGAAAAACTATTAGGAGCATATCGGTAATTGTGAACTTTGGCCATTCACTCGAGATACAATACGTGCGAGTTGGGTAACTGCTGTTGCCAACTATACTGTGTTATTTATTGTTCACTTCTTTCCTTGATTAAATTACTTCGACAACTGCCGGTTCCTTCTGCGGTCTAATCTATTGGGTTACCGAATGTTATTGCCAGATAATGTATGTTCACATAAATGTTCTTATGGATATCACAGGTTCAATGAATGAATTGAAAATGAATGAAATTTTGGTAGTTAAAATCTGTTAAAGAATTAAGGCATGAAAGAGTTATAAGAGTTATAGATATAGACATCTTAGGCAATCATAATACAAATATACATACAAATTAAAAGTAAAAATATACTCATGAAAACTATATTATACTTCTATATAAAATCTGTGCAAAATTGTCAAACCTCTAGTTTTCGTGTTCAGTTTAAGGTCGGTCATTACACGTTGATGAAATACAGAAGCGGCTCCGCTCGTACCACGCTCGTACATCCGCTAATAAAGTCCCACTCGTTCAGGGATATGTCTTCTTATTAACTCAGTAATTTTCCATATTGAATGAGACATTTGATATTGCATCAGTCTTTTCATCTATTTACAACGTTAAATCTAATCAACTTAAGCTTTTGAATTTAAATGAAAACTAAATTCTCTCGTTCGTATTCTGTATTTTTTTCGTATTCAGCAAGCTCTCAGAGAGATTTTCAATTCGATGCGTTAGGAAAGGTTAAGGTCAACGTTTAATTACTTTCAAGGTTAAAGAAATACTTTGCAAAATATTGTAGCCGGCTTCTGAAAAATACCTAATTAAAATTTTAGAAAAGACTCTATGCTCAAATATTTAATAAATGTAAACTAATTAAATTTATCTTTATTCCAGGTATGTCAACTTAATGTGAAATCTCCCTGACATACACGTGAGTTAATAATGCAACCATTGACGATTTGAGGATAATATGTATCTTTATTCCTGTGTCTATAATATCAGCTTACGCACCAATTTTACTTCCTATTGTAATTTAAAAGGTTGTACCGTATATTTAATATTCCATGTATAAATAATAATCTAGAATTATTTCAGAACGAATTCGTAGAAATAAATACTTTTATTAAGATTGACCGTTTAGGTCAATCTGCTTATAATAATTATTAGCATCACACATTTCTATCGAACTAAATGCATATTATACCTCAATGTTCTGCTCAAAAATCAGTTTGTATAGAATGAATAGCGGCAAGTTATAGCCGAAGACGCTTCGCTCCGGACGCCATTACGGGCTCAATGTATTAGCGACTGCCGACTGAATAGTTTCCCCGCTTCAATACACTGCTGTTATTACCTTGATTCACTTCCATTTATTACTATTGAGTCTTGCGGTTCGGAATACAGACTTTCACTGGAATTACATTTATGGGCTACAAGTTACAAATATTATTGTTTGAAAAACTCTCGAAAGGCAGAAATAATCAAATCAGTTCGATTTTCTTTTTGACCATTACCACAAATAAATAAAAAATATCAATCTATGTCATATAGACGACGATGAAAAAAAAAAACACTTTAAAAATAGTAGGTATGGCTGTTCTCTATATCTATACTTATAATAAATCTGTAGAGAGGCCAATTCTGTACATGAAATATATTTAAAAAAAAACTATGAAGGGGTGATAAGGGATCGCTACTGATGCCAGAAATGCAATAAGTAAAATTTTTGTCTGTCTGTCTGTCTGTCTGTCTGTCTGTCTGTCTGTATATTCGTTATAGAAACAAAAACTACACGACGGATTTTAACGAAATTTGGCACAATTATTCTTCATACTCCTGGGCAGGTTATAGTATACTTTTTATTACGCTACGATCAATATGAGCAGAGCAGTGAAGGGAAATATTGGGAAAACGGGAGAAGTTACTCCATTTTTTAAGATTCCGTCGCGTGTGCAGCCTTAATGGTTAAAGCTACATGGAAATCATGTACGAAACAAATGTTCTTAAATTATTATTATTATTATATATAAAAATAAATTCCTAGACAGCATATGTCTATCTTTTAAAATTGACTCACAATAACACGTGAAACTTCAATAGCTTAGCAATTCGGAGCTTTCTGATTATATCTGTCTACTCTTACGTTTACAACACTCTCACTCATCCCTAATTAAAAAAAGTTAACATTATTACCTATTCAATAAAAAAAAATCATGTAAATCGGTGTAGAAACACCAAAGTTATACATGAAATACGCTATAAGTCATCGCGCGTGAATACAGAATCATGCAGCCATAAGGATTATTTTTGTGTATCAGTTGCCGCGTTCGACGCGCTTCGCGGCGGGAGCTATAAAAAGGCGGCGGGTCCGCACCCGTTTCGCGTTGTCACGGCATCACGTGTGAACGGCTGAACCGATTTCGATAATTCTTTTTTTTTTTATTATATTCCTTGAAGTACGAGGATGGTTCTTATGTAGAGAAAACGTAAATATGTACCACGGGCGAAGCCGGGGCGGACCGCTAGTTATTAATAAATTGAATTTAAAATCACATCTGCAAAATATAAAGTGAAATCATTTAATAATTAATTTTCTATCTATCTATCTTGCTCGTAGGCGTATTGATAATAAACTTTAGAGTTTAGACGATGACATTTATAATTGCTCTCTATTAAAATATTTACAGTTAAAAAAAATTACCTTTGCACAGTTCTTTATCTAGTGAAAACGAACAGCTGAAATTATTAATATACCGCGTGTTCCCACGGATAAAAAATAATTATTCCCACTCGTGTAGTTTTAAAATGTAAAATGAGATTTTTTTTTTTTTTACCTAAAATAATGAACCTAAGGTATCATTATTGAAAATTACGATCTAGCCTTTTACTATATAGGCTAATGAGTAATATAAATCTAACTTAATTTGCTAGGTATAGTATGTCTAAGAATGTGTCCATTAACACTTTTCTTAATGTCTCTATTTAAGGCGATGACACTTTGTTCATGTGTTCTTTATGTATAGCACTCACTATATTACACTGACACTTCACTAAACTAACTCAAAAGGTTTTGTCCTTTTTAGTCTTCTCACTATGTCCGTGTTGTCGAGGAGCTGGATAGCCTCGACGTTCACATGATGGTGAAGTCTGCGTTCGTGAGCTTCGGCGTTTTTTTTAATTATGTCCGTGACGAGATCTACTTTAAGGTCCCGATGTAGGTCGTCATTTCTAATGTACCAGGGAGCATTCACGATCTCTCTCAGTACTTTATTTTGGAATCGTTGTATGATAGTGATATTACTTTGTTTGGTACAGCCCCAAAGCTGACTACCATAAGTCCACAAAGGCATAAGGACTTGTTTATACAAGAGTAATTTGTTTTGCTTTGAAAGTGAAGAATGCTTGCCAATTAGCCAGTACATAGCCTTATAGCGAAGCTCTAGCTCCTCGCGTTTCTTTTTGACATGAGCCTTCCAGCGAAGCTTTGCGTCTAGAGTCATACCCAGATATTTAGCTGTATTTTGATAAGGTATTACATGATTATTTATGTATACCGGATGATAATTTGGCTTTTTGTTTGTGAAGTCTATGTGAATAGATTTAGACTCATTAAGTTTTACTCTCCATTTTTTCGTCCAGTCAAAGATCGTATTAACAGCTGTCTGAACTTTTTCTACTGCTTCTTCTTGAGTGTCACCTGTAGCCATTATAGCTGTGTCATCCGCAAATGTTGCAATGGTGTTGTTCTCTAACTCAGGAATATCGCAAGTGTACAACAAGTACAGAATAGGACCCAGGACACTTCCTTGCGGTACTCCAGCTTTTATAGGCTTAAGCTCTGAATATGCATCATCTTGTCTTACTCTAAACATACGTTGTGATAAGTAAGACTCTAAGATGTCAGCAAACTGTTTTGGGAGCATATTTCTTAGTTTGTATATAAGCCCTTCGTGCCATACTTTATCAAATGCTTGCGCCACATCCAAAAATACCGTGGAGCAAACTTTTCTTTCTTCTAGAGCCTTTTCAATTATATTGGTTATCCTATGTACTTGGTCTATTGTAGAATGGCGTTCTCTGAATCCAAATTGGTACTCAGGAATTAAGTTTCTTTCCTCGATTATGGGTTTTAACCGTTTCAAGAAAAGTTTTTCAAATAATTTTGACATGATCGGCAGCAGAGAGATCGGCCGGTATGAAGTAGTTTCATGTGGCGGTTTACCAGGTTTTGGTATCATTATAACTTCGGCTATTTTCCACACATCAGGCACACACTTAAGCCTAAAGGTAGCATTAATGATAGTAGTTAGTTTGACAATAGCCTTCCGCGGAAGGTTTCTAAGGATTTCTCCAATAATGAGATCATAGCCAGGTGTTTTCTTTCGGCTAAGTCGTTTAATTTCACTGGATACTTCTCTTGGAGTGACTAGTCTTATTTCTAGCTCATCATTTGATATTTCTTCTACTAAAGTGAAGTGTTCATTCTCTTCATTGGGTTTGAAAATTTGCTCCAGATGTTGTGCAAATCTTGCTGCTTTTTGCTCGTTGCTGATTGCCCACCTCCCATTCACATCTTTGATTGGTGGGATATGCGTCATTGGTTTTTTTGAACTTTTTGTGGTTTTCCAAAGGGAGTAATCTGTTGTACGATCACTAGTTAGATGACTAAGGAAGATATCCATTGATTCATCTTGAAACTTTTGAATTGTTCTTTTCAGTCTTTTAGTAAGATTATTAAGTACTGTTTTATCATGTGGAAATCTCGTATGATGCCATATCTGTCTTTGTTGTCTTTTTTTGGCTATAAGATTTGTAATTTCTGGCGGATAATTATTGGATCTTTTGCTTTTTCTAACAGTAGGTGTATTATTCCAAGCGCTTTTCTGTATATCAACAATAAATTTTCTGATTTCATGCTCCAGATCTTCCTGGCATTTTAAAGGAATTTTTAATTCTATCACAGATTCCAAGTCCTTTTTGAAGCTTTCCCAATTAGTATATTTATTTACTAAAGTAGGATGGCTTTCCCTCATTATTATGCTCTCACTTATAGTTAGTATGATAGGCGAGTGGTCTGAGCTCATGTCATAACCTTCCTCAATGTGAAGAAAATTTTGTGATATATTTTTATAAATAAAAAAGTCAATTAAGTCTGGTTTTTTCTGTCGGTCGGTTGGCCAATAGGTTGGTTTACCCGTTGATAAAGTTTTACATTGTGTGTCTCTAATAGCACATAGTAACTCTCTTCCTTTGGTTGTGGTCAGTCTTGAACCCCAGTATACGTTTTTAGCATTAAAATCACCTCCTAATATAAATCTGTTTCCAAGATCGTGTAGAAGGCTTTTGTAATGATCTGCTTTCAAGGAATACCTTGGTGGACAGTATATGGATGCAATGGTTATAGGACAATGCTTAGTTTTTACACTGACCGCCACTGCTTGTATTTCTTCTTTTTCGTATTTATTTACTTGATAATGGTAGATGTTCTCCTTTATAATGACAGCACTTCCTCCTCTTGATGTATTATGGGGATGTAGCGCGTGATAAACTTTGTAGCCTTTGATTTCTACGTGGGATTCTTTGTTGAAGTGTGTCTCTGAGATGAGGCATACATCAATGTTTTCTATGTCTAGGACTGCTGTTAGTTCATTCTGATGTTTTAGCAGTCCATTTGCATTCCATGCCATAATTTTTAATGTGTTCGACATTTTTATTGTTTATGTTTGGAAGCTCCTTTATTGCTTTCCTCAAGTTTTTTAAGCCTCTCATCAAACGAGGTTAAAAGCTTTAAGATGGTATTCATTTTTTCATCCATGAGTTGGTTTAGTGGCTTATTTTGTGACTGTGAGGATGTTTGTGGCTGCGCTCCTCGTGTCACTGATGCATACGAAAGTTCTTTTGTTGTAAGTTTACTGAGTTTGGTCACTTTTTCTTTGTTTGGAATTTGAAGATTTGGCTGCACATTCCTTTTTATGCTTTTATTTTTAATAATTTGAAGTTCTTTAGCCACTGTGCATCCCCTATAATTAGCCGGATGAGGCTCTCCACAATGAACACATTTTGGTTTCATTGTAGTTGGTTTATTGCAATCCTTTGTTAAATGCTTGCCTGTACACTTAACACATCTGGGTTCTTTTGAACAGTATTTTTGTGTGTGGCCGTATGCTTGACACCTTTTGCATTGTGGTATCAGCTTAGATGTTTTCAGGGGCTGTATGTCCACCTTACAGCCTAATATGGATTTAATTCCATATATTTTTTTGATGTCCTCATCCTTATCGAAAGAGAGCATAAACATGTTTAAGGGTTCTTTGTTCTTCCAGCTCAATTTGTTGACCGCGTCCTGGATTTTGTATCCCTTAGATGTCAGGTCTTCAAGTATTCTAGCTGGCACGTATGAGGAGTGCAGGTTTTTTGCCATTACCCTAATTGGCCTTTCTTGTTTATTTTCATAAGAATACCAAAGGCAGTTGTTCTGTAACAAATGCTTGGTAATAGCGCGATATGAGTCACCGTCGTTAGAATTTATTTTAACTTTTTCTCCATTCATCATTTTCATGATGAACGAGTCTTTCGTTAGATTTTCCGAAAGAAGATCGTAAAACTGTTGATAGTTTTTTACGTTTTCGACAATTATGGGTGGTGGTGAAGGTTGTTTCTTAGGTTTCACATTTTCTTTGTTTGCAGTAGTTTCATCTGCTTGATGAGATGGAGGGGACAGTGATGTGTTCAATTTCCTTTTTTTTCTACTCTTCTGTCGTACCCATTCCGTTTCCTTTGCAAGCTCTTCTTCATCCGTCTCATACTGGGCCTGCAACGGCTTCCCATTATTATCTTTTTTGTCCGGGTCAGTACTTTTCTGCTCCTGGATATTTCTCAGCTCTCGCTTAAGTTCTTCTATTTGACCTGTGAGGTCATGCACTAGACTCTGGAGATGTTCCCGTTGTATTTTTTCTTCGGAGTAATGTTTATATAACAGATGTTCTGTTTCAGTTTTAAGTGTGATTGGAGATGTCGGAGCCATAATTAATTAAAAGTTATAGCTTCGCCTTAACACTTTGTTTACACAAGTATGTGGGTCACATTCGGTAGCTGGGTCATCGCGGCGACCGCACGCGGCCTGACGTGACGATTTGTAGGTTGCTGCGTCAGCGCAATACCCGAGCACTAACTAGCGCCCAAACGTGAGCGACGCGACGCGACCTTTCTTAGCGGAAGTCGAAAGATCACTGTGAAATGTAATACTGTGTGATAATGTAAAATGAGATGTTTCAGAAATATGTAGTCCCTGCTAAAAAGCGAATAGGTACAACCTTGTAACATGACAATTGTCTCAAACTGTAAATTTACTGTTCTATTTTCGCAAAATTTGAGTATAATTATACAACAGACGTATATTTTTTAATCCCAAGAAAATTACTAGTGTAATATGTACCTATATCTTGTAGTATTTATTAAACAAGTTAATGTTTAAGCGGTATTAATTCATAACATTAGAAAACTATTACTTTGAAAATATGTAACCTACCGGTTCACCTACATTGGCCGGAAGTCTCAAATAAATACTACACGTAGATATTAACCAACCAGCTACCTTTATAGCCCATAAATAATATAAATCGTTGGACAGCATATAGCGAAAAGAAATTAAAAACGGGCTATTAAAACAAATGGCCACAAACATAAAATACCGACACACATTCAGACAGCCAATCTCTATCAATCAAATCAGAAAATTACAACAATTTACTTTGAAGAAATTGTAACTTTATTGAATCTGATTCAATTATGATTACGATCTTTACCGACTTAATTATAGAGGCTTGATTCGAAGGATTTATGGCAGTACAACTGATTACCGCTGAATTATTTGATATTAGGTATATTGATAAAGTCGTTACATGTTCCTCGACTGCTAAGGATATGGGTTTATAATACGTATTATTTGCTGTAATATCTTTCGTTATATAATTATTAAGTCATGAACTGTTAGAGTTATGAAAAAAATGTGAAATAAGAATAAACGTTCAAAAATTTCTTCATCCGCTTTTCTTTGCTGGCCTATAACAATCAACCTGTAAAAAAATGAAATTAGAGAAAATATAATTCTTTCATAAAGAATACACATTTAAATACATTGTAATGCAAATCTTGTATTTATTTAAAACAAGCTCTTAAGAAATCCTCTTCGTGAAGGCATGCCGTATTGAGATATAACAAAGGGCCTGCCCACGAGAGCGGAACTAAGTCATAAGAAATAGCTTATTTTGTTCTCAATATTAAGTGTAATATAATAGTATTCTATTTATAGTCATGCTAATGTATTGTACTACTAGCTTTCCGCCCGCGGCTGCGCCCGCGTTTTCAAAGAAAAATCCGCATAGTTCCCGTTCCCGTGGGATTTCCGGGATAAAACCTATCCTATGTGTTAATCCAAGTTACCCTCTATATGTGTGCTAAATTTCATTGTAATCGGTTCAGTAGTATTTGCGTGAAAGAGTAACAAACACACACACATCCTCACAAACTTTCGCATTTATAATATTAGTAGGATGTTGAGTATCCAAAAAGTATTGAAATAAAATGAAATTAAATAAATTTATTGGCCATTTATGTTATAATATTAGTGACATTGTATATACCTATATAAGCTCTCTATCATGAACTCTATCATCCAGTTTAAGTCCCATTAAATAAGGTTCAGCCGTTCCAAAAACCTTTTCAGCGGGACGATTTCTGCAAGAAGTTGTTGAAATATGAAAACCTAAACTAAAATTAATCAACTGCGGGTGTAAACGTTTTGATATTATTTGATACTTTATGACAATTTTATCAATGTATTTATATTTCTCTTGCTTATAACTTGCAGCCACTAATCGTGTTACCCCTTTATTAAAGCTATCGATACTTATCATCGTTTGTATGAACTCGATCGTTGACAGCAAAATTGTTGGTTTCACGCTGAACTATTGTGTCCATACTCCATACTGACTAATTACATGCCTTGTGTTAAATATATTTATTTCCTCTATTATAGACAATCAAGATTTAAAAGGAATGTATAATTAGGGATGTTACGCCCAATAAATATTTCGTTATTCATTCATTTTAAATGGTGTTCAGTTTATCTAAATTGTAAAGAGAAACAGTTTAATGTTTGTATGATGTTCAAAACAATTCGACCGATTAAATCATTATTTTAACATTAGAAAGCTACAATTTAACTGAGTTATAAAACGTTAACTAAACTTTTTCATAGAGTCAGCTGGTCTCAATTTTTAAGCTGCCGAACGTTTCCATAATAGTTTCATAAAAATCAAAATATACCTAAAATTTTTTTGCCTTTATAGGTATAGAATAGGATAACTAAATTAAATAATATCTTATGAATTAACTGCATGAGGAAAATCACAAAAGCACAAAATGAACCCGTCAGTGCGGGCGGTACACAAACGTCCCGAAGGCGAATGATTTATTTGACAAGTCTGAACAAGCTGTAACTGCATCCAGTTGCGAAGACGATGCTTGAGATAACGACGAGCACGGCGCAGTGCTCCTCTTGCTTTTACATTAAATAAGTCACGACAAACATAAGCACAAATAAAGATTAAAAGATGTGAAATTTGAAATGTAAATACTGTATTTACGAGTGTAGTTATAATTTCTTGACCAGGTGTTTGAGACACACTAAAAACAAGTAAAGAACAGTTGAATTTATTTTATTTTTTCATATTATTAATTCATAAGAAATGTATCAGCTGTCATCATCGTTAAGCTCAAATTTCACATGCTTACAAAGGATCAGATACGTTTCCGTTTAAAACGTAATCTTATTGTATCTTAAACTATTTCGTTGAGACTTGTCAAATAAATCATACAACGCTAAAGCGACCACGCCCGCAGTGACGGGATAATTATACGTTTCGTACGATTTGCTGATGACTGTCGAGTGTCGGCCTACAACCCACATTATGCCGAGTTCACACCAGCCCACGAATATTAATTTACACCCGCATTCGAACTTACCTCATGCATTAGATACATCATATTATTAAAAATCTACCTGGATACATATACACGGTACACAATACATGGTGTCAAATACGCCGGTATTAATGTGAAATATCATAATTTACTGCTGTGGCTAGTGAGTACACATCCTTTGAATGAGATTCGTGATCGTTGATGATAAATTCTTGGGCGGTGCATTATTCAAACTTTTTACACTTACCACTTACACGGAGAACTTTAATGCAATTAGCTCGAGAATATAGCTTAGTCGTGTATTTTTGCCTTAAGAATGTTGCAGAGGAAAGTTGTTTTTATGCTGTTAGTGTTAGGGTATCAATTGCAACAAGATGCTGTGGTTCGTGTAAATGATAAACATCGGTGCTTACAATTTAATTACGTGCTGAATAAATATTGCTATCGCAATTACATCTTGCAATTTTAATAACTTAATAACGCATTCCACGCTTGGATTTATAATTTTTCCAGAAAAATTGCTTGAGAAATTTATAGCGTGCATAGTTACAATCTTATTAATTAAATACATTGCACATTCTATTCTTTGTGTTTCACAATTTCTTATAAGAAGATCTTAGAACACTATTGAAGGTATATTTTAGATTCAATTATTAATAATGAAAGTTATTCAATGTGCATAGCTAAGTTTACCCTTTAGAATTAATATACGCTTACATTAAGATTTTTATAAATATTTGACTTTAAATTAAACCTTCTAGAAAGAAAAACAAGCAATATACACACAGTTGTAACTTCTACGTTATCTGTGCCTTTACGTATATTCCAGAAACCAACTTAATTATAACGGATTATAATATAATTGAAAAACATAATATATGTAAATTTTATTATTTTCCATATGCGTTTAATTAATAACATGGAAAGGCAAGTTATATGTAAAACTGGACCTATTTACGGAAGTAAAGTCCACATAGGTAATGAAATAATTGAAATGTTATCCGCTTGTCGTAGCTGATGTTATAATTGGTAATAATTAATTGCGATATCACACGCTGTCTGAGGGAACCTAGACCTCGTTGTTTAGAGCTAGATATGTTACTTGTTGATATATAATATTTGCTTTGTTTTCTTTGCTGTTTATATGGATAAGAATTAGCAATAATATTCTCTGCATTACAGTATAATTAATGTGAAATACTACGTGGTAAGTTCGGAAATAAAGTTTTTTTATTATAGAACTCGTCAGTAAGCGTTAAATTTATGAATAAAGAAATTTATAATATGAACTCGATGTAATTCCATATCTACAGTCGTACAACTAATACGCTATTAATTTACAAGTGTCACAGATAAAGCGATAAAGTCTAAATAATCTGTCACTTCAATACTTGACATTCAAGCAATTTACAAACACATTCTAGATCGCAAAATAATGTAATTTATTCTCAAATTCAGCAAGTGGGCTTTAAACTCGATCTGTCAGCGGTGGAGGCTATTATCAGCAAATGAAAAGCCGTTTAAGCGCACTATCACGCAGCAGACCCACTGATAAGGGCTCCTATCACTTCGCCAACCGGTCACTTATTGCTAAGAGTTCTGACTGATTTGGAGTCTGCATACTTTACATGGTAGACGCAAAACTATGTGTGTACTAAATCAAATTTAGCATTAGTTTAAGATGCAACATTTTAATGTATAGATCTTTATTATTTTGATGACACGACAACGACTGGACTCTATCCAATGCATTTACGTTTTCTTTGGCATGCAGTTTTAGTTTTCTCTCTTCACTTTTTTTATTTATCAAGATTTATTCGTATTCAACAAAAATGCAACTATCGCTTACCCACTATCTACCAACATCACCAGACTACTCGTATACCTATAAAAGCTGCGGCATCTGAAATGCTCTCAACATTCGGACACCGAACGCAGCACGCCTCGCATCACTCGCTACACGCCGCTCTACTCGCTCAGAACTAATCCGTTTTACCTCCCCTGCCCTCCCCTCCCCTCCCCGCACCTAACCTCCTCCACCCGCCAGCCAGTTAAATGTTTGGCCATACAAATTTATCGCAGATATCTGAAAATTCGTCTTGTAGATATCATATACCAATATTTTACGATTCCCCGACGAACGATAATATATTTATTTATAGTAACTAACTTAATATAACGAATATATTATATTATTTCCATTTGTATGAACAAAAGATTATTGGTAAGTATCGTAAGGTAAGCTTCCGCAAATAGTTCAATATTATGATTATAGTTATTGTTTAATAAACAAATATTTAAGAAGCATTGAAGATTTCCTAAAACAATTAAATCAAATTTTACAACATCAATGAAATATTGTTTTACATTACATACATTTTCAAGTTGTTCATTTCAAAGCGGTATTGTACAATTTATAACATATATACGTGGTGTTTGCACTTCAAATCACAGAAGAAAAAAAAATACTAGATAGTTAAGCCGGTTAATTTTCCACACTAAATGGAAGTGTATGTTTTCTTAATAAGAATTTAAATCGTCGTACATTCACAGTAATTGAGCCTTAGTATAGGAAATGTTTTCTTTAATTGCTCTCCATTATAAGAACACGGATTGCAGGTTATTATCATTAGATATACTGTGTCATAGAAGTGCTTTAGATTCTCGATAGTGATACCGACAGTTATGCAAATTTGGATTAACTGCCATTAATGTACACAACTGTAAACCTTTATTTATTACAAGCTTTACTCGTTATACGTCGAAGGGGAAATAATTGCTGGCTAGTTACCTAATTGTTGGCTTGAATAGAAAAATGAATTAAAAATGGTAAGTTTGCCGCAAATTTGTGAAGTTCAAATATAATTAGGTAGTCTTTATACCTACCTAATATACATAACATACACTTTACTAAAAAAAAGTAGAATTCGTGCCTGTTCACTATTTTTAAACAACTATCATCAAAACAAACTGCAAAAAACTTTACAAGTCTATACAATTGATTGTATAGATTTTTACCAATCAGGATTTTTTCATCCATCCAACCGCAAATAATCACAATGTAAAGCGCAAATAGCATTCCATCGACAACTTTAATCGCTACATCTTTTCCAGCAATATCTCACATCTCGATATAGCGTGACACGTAATTGATCAGTTCGTGCTGCTGATGCTATCAGCTGATCTCAGCCCACTCCTTACTCCTTCGCTGTTGGATTGCATCTGTCACAACTTATTCACTTGCATAGCTTTGCTTTCTTTATTGCATAGCAAGATTTGTATTTGTATATAGATACCCAATCAATATAGGTATACTTATCACTCAATCATGGTTATCGTGAAAATGTGAAGCTTCCTGATATATCTGATATGAACTAGAAATTGTTATTGACGCTTGCATATTTGATACATAATAATATGATTATTATTGTTTACAGAGTATTTAATTTTGATACATTAAGAGCGATAGGCTTATAAATTATATCATCATACATTTTGTTGCATCAAACAATTAACTGTTAATGTTTAATCACATGAATGCAAAACGATTATTTCCAAATTATTTGGCAAAATGTGAGCGTATGTATTCAACTCTACGGGCTATAGGATATAGATACAATGTATATTAATAATTATTATGCATAAAATTGTGAGGTTTCTGTTTTTAAGTAGATAGGTGCCTAGAGCGGAAATCAATTTATTTGGTTATCATGACATTTTCTTTCACACCATTAAAAAATCTAATAAATTTAACGAAAAATACTTCGAAAGCGAGTAGATAATTCAGTAAAAGTTTGGGGAATCTATTTAACTGTCAAAATAGGGGCGTTCGGACATTCGCAAAGTTTCCGAGTTGGAGTTGGGAAGAGCCACCATCCATCAAACGGGGTGTAACTGTAACTCGATGAAATGATGGATCTAACTTGCTTATGAATTTTTTCACGACCCTTATTTTTTTGTTTTTATGGGAGTTCTAAGGTACTTTACCTTTTTATTGTATAAAGATACATCTTAGGTATTTATAAAAGTAAAAAATATGAGAATGAAACAGTAGATTGCATCAAAAACAACTTTTACGTTTTATACCAGAAAATTTTTCATATAAACTATTCTGTAAAATATTTTCACATTGTACGAATGCATTAAAAGATTATAACGTCTGTTAAATTTTTTTAATTTGAAATATGTACAAATTATATAGGTATTATTATATTTTACAAATTTAGACTTATAAGTCAATTATAACAGCTGTACACTATGCATCCTACAATCGCATGTTAGTTATCAACGAGATAGCCGCATATCAGAGATGATGAAGGTCGAGAGAGGCTGTATTAATAGCTACGTGACTCGGAATCCGAAGCGCTCATCAGCAGATAATGCACCCCACCTTCAAATAAATTTAATCACTCTACAATATTCCAGAGGAATTTTTAGTTGAGGGGAAGCTACGTGAGGAGACTCGGAAGGTCAGAATCAAACGCACGACCCTTCGGATCAAAGCTCACTTATTTGTGAATATATTTCCGAAACTGCTGATTTTGTACTAACGCATGCAAGGAAATGGGGGACATGCTGGTAGATTGTGTGCGTGAATTGCATATTTATTTGGTGTGAAAAGATAAATAAATTTCTATTGGATTCAATATTGGCAGAGATTTAGGTTGAAGATGGATTATGGTATTATTTGTTTATCCAGTTACTGTTATTAATTTAAAACTTGTAATTATTGTATTTATAAAAATATTTGACAAATAAAATTGCTAGTATTGGAAACAAACATCTAGATAAAGATATGAAATTCAGCATCCCCAAATAAACACAGGGTCATTTGAATTCTTGGCACTACACTTGGCAACGATTCCTTCCTTAGATGAGATCAGACGAACAGCAGAATTTTTAAGATTCTTATATTGTATAACTGCGACAATGACTACATCAATATCTCCATAATTCATAATATACTATAATAAAGTAAATATACTATATTCAAGAGCGACTTCTTGGCAACATTAATTAATCGAGCTAAAATAAATAAAAAGAACGGTTTGTCATATTAAATCTAAGGACTCTTAGGATCTTATTATTCTTCTCTTACATAATTTTCGCTCTATAATCACTATTTCTGAAAATAACAAACTAACACATCATAGTGTTCCAATCCACAAGTTATTCGGATGATTGATTTCCCAACACGAAGTGCTAACTCAATAGATCAGTAAATCACGGCAGCGCCACTCTTCTGATACTAACACGCAATAAACGTCTCGTAAATCATCGCGATAAATAAATAAGCTCTCAAATTAAATTCTAACCTTCTTAATTCGTTGCAATAAGAACCAAATTATCCCACATCAGTAATTGACGTCTGAATTCCACTTAGCGGGAAGACTGATTGTAAACGAATAAATTTGAATAAATATTTACGATAACAATTTGAATAAGTTATGATGTTTATGGAAAACAAGCGAACTTATCGGTTTACATATAAACCACTTATTTATTTAATCTACTTTTGATATAATATCTACTTTAGCTAAAATGTTTATCACTGCGTTTATTATGCTTTGATTTTCCAACTTTCTCACTCTAGCTACCTGTATAAACTTATCAAACTATCTTATTAGGTTTTGTAATAACCACCGTTAGAATGCTTAATATACATAATGATGTATTGGAGCAAAGTTAATATGTCTGACAACAATTAGCGTACTGTTGCCGGCTGCTAACGAGCTTCAAATGACGCTGTTAATATCGCTATTATTATGTTTACCTTTAACAGGGATGAGATAATGTAAGGCTCAATATTATAATGACTTGCTTCGTAATGCGTGTACTATACAATATTTACTAGTTAACCAGCTATGTATTTAGGAATTTGTATTTGGATTTATTGATGTTCGATCTAAAATAAACTTCGATCTGCGCATATAGATAAAACATAATCCCAGAAAGATTGGATCAGCGTATGAATACAAAGCGAGCGATCGTAAAATATATTCGGGATAAAAAGTCGTATCCGCGCCGTATTCGTGGGGTGACAAACGGCGCCGATCGACTTTACAACTTCCCTCAATATTGTTAGCGATATCAACTTGGACGATAAATCGTGTCGTGTCCGCCGCGTCGCCACGCGTCGCGTCTATTACATTAAACTCGTGTTTAAAACTTGCTGATGTGTGATTTTAAACTTTTCAACGATGTAAATTTTCCGTCGAGTGATTTTGCATATTCTATTGCAAAATACTTTTAACCTACGTGGCGGAGCATACTTGAACTTACTTATATGTTATAAATTTATGCATTATTTTAGCGAACTTAACATTTTGAACACTTATTAGTTCATACATATTATCAAGGTACTACATTACTTAACTAATAAAGTACCTAAAGTGTTTCTCAAATCAGTAAATTTAATTTTAGTTTTAAGAAAATCTTTTCATAGTTTAATTTGCGAATTCCTTTACCAAATTATAGTAGCCTTCAAGAGCTAATTGCTTTCTCTAACTATAATTATAAAAGTTTAGAACTTTATTAACTTTAAAACAAGTAAATCTGTTTCGCAACTAAATATTCAACATGTTTGAGATGAGTTCATGTGTTTAATCAAATGTCTGTTCGTCAAGCTTTGTTGCTACGAAGCGATACATTTTGATAAGTATTTCAAGCCGATGTCGTATGTAGGTCGCGTGATTATTTGGAAGAGAGATTAATTAAACAGAAGCATCGAGAAAGCTGAATAGATGCATCTCAGAATGACATTGAATGTATGTGTTATTGTCATCTTCAAACAAAATATTATGCAGATGAAACTGACTGATTGAGTTATCTTAGAGCAAAAAGGTGATATTCGTAGCCATACGATATTCCATAATCCATATCATTATAAGTTAAAATAATAAGTCCATATCCTATTATTGTGTGATGAAATCACAGTATAAGCAACAATGTTTTGTTTGTAAACATTTTTAATTAGAGTCAAATTCAAGTCTAAATTATAGTTTTGTTTTCGCTATGAAATGTCATAACATTTACATTGATAATTACTTGTTTTGACTAACATAATTATTTCAAAATACTTTCTCGCATTTTGTAACGTGTGTTACACTTTCATTATTTTCTCTCACGACTCAATTAGTTGTAAAACCATTTAATTATAAAGCTTTCAATGTTGAGCATAATTTAATGTAACTCATTGAACGAAAGTGTTAATTACTGGAATCATATCTTTGACTTTGATACATGATAAAAGGTACATAATAATCAATATGAATGCTGTATAGTTATACGATACAGTAAGTAGAATAAATTTTATTTCTCACTAAAGTAAAAGGATATTTTCACGTAGCTATTTGTGTTTTCCGCAAAAATGTTTAGTCGCAACGTCACCTCGAATTCAGAAGGAAAACAACATAACAGATAAGTAGAGAGCCACAAAGGATTTCGAAAACTAGGTATAAAGATATTAAAGCGAGGTCGAACAGTCGCTGCTGCGAGCAGAAACACTGAAGCTTTGTCGCTGCCTCTAATTGCTTCACGCAAAAAGTGCCCCAAACTGAGAACTTAAATGTGCATCCAGCGCTGCTCTCGTTCAAAATTATACTCAAAGACTCTGGAAACAAAGTCCCATTTTGTTGAACGGCGAAATTGCAAGCAATTAAACGCAAAAGGTCATATTAAGGCTCTCGCTAAAAGATCTTTGGAGGAGAATACTCATACTTCTAACTAAATATTCTTGAAATTTTAATCCTTTTATGTGCGCTGTTGAATTTAATTATAAAGCCTTCTTTAGTTGTTTGGCGCGAGTTAAATATCATATTATTGTCACATTAGCACATGCAGGGATTTAATAAATTCTGCACAAGTTCATTTGTTATGATACAACTTCAAAAGTTGTACGCTAAATACTAAAATGCTAATAGTTTGAAAAGTAGTTTGATATTGTACCCTGGAATAGTTGAAGTTCGTTAGATATATTAAAATAATTTACTCATTTGAAGATAAAAATTTATATGCATAAGTCATATCTTACTCGATAACGTGAAATGTATGCAGACTCAAGCGGAAAGCTAGTGAAAAATCAAATTTAGTATTATAGAACATAATATTGTTTTTATATTATTTATTCATATTTCTACAATTTGACGAGCACATCCGTCTCGTCAACGCATCTGCCATTCGCATAAATAAAGCCTTCATTGCATTGTCGGTCTGAAAAGTCGGCCATAAAATTTAATGACCTCTGAAATGTATTCTAGCATAAAGAGCGGATACGAGAGGGCCGGGAGTTCGGTACTGGAAAGGGCTTTCACAAAACTCATTCATACTTAGTTACATTTGAATATTATTTACTTTCGAACCGATTGTCTCTACAATAGTGTGAATAATTAGGAATATATTAAATTTAAACGAGTAGTGTTATTGTTATGTTTATAAAATTGTATCGGGAAGGAGCTCATAGTATACATTTTTTAGGAAACTTCAACGTATAAAATTCCTACTAGGTAAGCTAGTCATCGATAAAAGAACATTATGATTAACGAAATAAATTTATGTTCAAGTAGGTATTTACTAATAACAATATTAAAGTCAATTCACCATTCAATTTAAGTGATAATAATTAAAGCATCATGAGTAATATTGGTTATTCGTTCGAACTACGAAGCGTTTACTTCATATCAACCTTATAAGCATCCTTTTCGTATAAGCACGCATACCTAGTAGGTAGGTATACTATACTATAATTCATAAAGCGCCCCATAGATGTAGAGTATTCCTTCAGTTCATTAGAAGTGACAAATTTATGAGTGAGCAATGAAAGGGAGATAATTAAGGGGAGCGGCGCACGAGCGACTAATTTTACGCGCCGACTGGCCGCCACCGCGCGACCACCGCGACGCTATTATAAGGATTTTACAATCCACTATGAATGGCCTTTAATTAACGAGATAAATTATAGCCGCTGAATCCGAATATAACGCGAAACGTGTGGGTTTCTTGTTAGCCTGTCGTTTCGCTATATCTGACTTTACAAATTGTAGTTAAGATAGTCCGATGTTGTCTACAGATCTGTTTTTAATTTTCATATAATATTGTGTCACTAATCTGCAGGTGAAAAGAAATCGCAAAAGTTTTATCATAGTATATAAAAGCAGTATTTGGTTTCAATTTAAATAATTAATAGCACTTAATATTAATTATTTATTGATTTATACCTAATTATGTGTCTATAGCTAATGTGAGTAGGTAAGTAAGTATTAGCCTATACAACCTCCAACAGCCTTTACACAAATAATTCATCTTTATCGATCCCGCTATTCGTAAAGCGAAGAGTCAACTAACTTTCATACAAACATTTTTAGTATAATAATATGATCTAGGTACCGTTAAATTTAGTAAGTTTCATAATATTACACGTTTTTACATACATATTATAGTTACATTTAATATATAGTTATAGTCGGTAATCCATACTAATATTATAAATGCGAAAGTAACTCTGTCTGTCTGTCTGTTACTCAATCACGCCTAAACTACTGAACCAATTTTCATAAAATTTGGTATGGAGATATTTTGATACCCGAGAAAGGACATAGGCTACTTTTTATCCCGGGAAAATGACGCAATCCCGGAAATCCCACGGGAACGGGAACTATGCGGGTTTTTCTTTGACTGCGCGGGCGAAGCCGCGGGCGGAAACCTAGTATTTAATATTTTCTTAAAACAGAATTTATTTGCACCCGCACCTACTATGACTTGCGCTCAATTACAGCTGCCGGAATGAACTATCCGATAACTTATAACTAATTAATATTCATAATTTGCAATTCAAAGACATCGACTCGCAAAACAGCCGCTCAAAAGTTATTATAAACAGAACATTTAATATTCACAGACAAATTAGGGATTATTTGAATAGCTAGCTGTGCCGCGCGGTTTCACCCGCGGACGAACCCGCGAGCAATTCAAGTATTTCTATAGCTCATCAGATATTCTTATGTATAACCTACATTACTGAAAGGTTTGATTAAAATCCGTACAGTAGTTTTTTCATGAAAGAGTAACAAAAATATGTACATACATCCGACCTCATAAGCTTTCGTATTATAATATTAGTAGAATTTATGCAAGAGATCTTCAAAGATTTAGTGTCAAACTGTTATAGCATCTAAATATTACCCTGTTATTACAAGTCTTAAATATATTTTTATGACTTTAATACTTATTACATTTAACAGCGTTGTAGTGACAAAACAACTACGCAAGAATACTTTACGACTTTCATAATAGCGTATTTTGTAACTAGATTTAATAACACTTAATATAATATTGGGTGTTAAATTTATAATCAATTAATTGCATTATTGAATATGAATATAATAGACGTAGTATTAAGTTTAACATTTATTTATATTAGTTTGTTTTATTAGATAATAATCGTTATAATAGCAATCAATAATTGAATTTTATTTTAGTTTGGAAATACGTCTAAATTTTATTGATAAAATTGAACAAAATAAGGTTTTGTGAGCACGTTTTTATTGTTTCTAATATGTTAACAATGTCTTTCAAATAAACAATAGGTGACAGTGCATTAACATCAAACGAACATAGAGCTAGAGCTAGAGCAAGAGCATTTTCTTTACTTCGTGATCTTTTAGTGTAAACTGTAAACGAAAACTTAACGTATTCACTATTAGAATATTGCATATAATCTTTTCGAACACACTAAGAACAATGAAAGAATACTCTACTGACATAGTGGGGAAAAATGAGCTCGTTTAATGTAAATGCACCGTGAGTGAATCAATCATTGAACTTAATTGCAAACATTTATTTCCATTGTAGAGACATAGCTAAACTATTTAAATATCGTAATAATTTAATATTTAGCAATAATATCATAAGCATTTGAAAAGTATATCTACCTATAACGCGTTCACGAAATTGCAGTACAAAATGTTTCTAAAATGAATAAAGAAATAATATATCTCTGAAATGTGTCTGGTGTCAGAACAAAGTGTCTGAAACTCTGCAGTTAATTGCCGACACTCCGCGGTCATTGTGCGCGAGACAATGCCTGACCACTCGCACTTAACTCTCTTTGATAAAATTGTTTTATAGGTAATAATTTGTCAAAATCTATTTTATTAACTATTTTAATCGTTTGTTATTTTCTATACTTACCTAAGATTTGAAAATAGGGTGTGAAACAAAGCAAAGCAATTTCGTTAAATGTATAAAATAAATGCAATTATTCATCCAATAATTATTATTGAACAGACAATTTGTCGCGTAAGCGTAAATATAGTTTAGCTTTGAATTTTAACATTTGAAACTACGAATTTCAAACAAGTTTGGCATAACTATGCTACATCACCTAATACGAAAATAATTGCTACTACAAGCTTAGCGTTGACAAATTCAAAATCCATTTTACGGTAAACAACGTGTAAAATATAACCCATACAATTTAGAGCATTACTCGCAGATATGAAACACGTAGAAATTAATCATCGTCGGAGCGTCGTTAGCGTTCCGCATTGTGGTGTCGGAGGATTTCATTATGGAATTATTAACTATTGTGCTCGGATCCACTTAATGCGAGATCTTGAGATAAAGGCGCCTCTAGGTTACGGCAGGGGCGGATTAGCGGCTGTTGAGCGCGTCGCGTCGCGATGTCACTTGGTCACGCTCCGTAAGTACTTCTTTGAAACAAACTATATTTTCTAAGTCTGTTGTCTTCTTTGTTTGTTTTTCATGAATTATATGAATGAACCAATGAAATTTTAATATACCTATTATTTATTACATTATTGTAGACAGTAAAATTGTTGCTATTTTTACGAAAGCTCAGTTTCTTGTCGAAGTAGTATAACTAATTGATGTTTAATATTTTAAAAGGTTTGTTTATAAACTACTAAAGACATATTTATAAATACACAAATTTAACACTAATTGATAACTACCGGTTAAATAGATTTGTCTATAAACAAATTAATATTCAATATATAAATGTTTATAAACATAGAAGTGTAACACTAATTGGTAATTATCGCTTCAGTAGGTTTGTTTACAAACATTTGGTTTTATAAAGGAATGTGAGTGCTTTGCACGTAGCAATTATTTAGTAACCTGTGCTTTGCTAAAATGAATTTTTATTTTCTTAAGTACCAAGTCGCTCGTTTCCTGGCTGTAAAAGTGTCAACAAATAGAAATGAGCTTCATTTGGGCGCGTATTGTCGGCGGGCTGCGGGCGGCGGGCTGCGGCCCACTACACACAATGGCGGGCACATTTGAGCCGCCATTGAAATGTGAATTAAGCGCGATTATGACGGCATTTATTAACACTGTTACTATGATGGAAATCGCTCTTAATCAACGTTCGCTTTCATTCTAATATTGCTATTGTTTACACGCATTCAATAATTTTGGTAATTTCAATTACGTATTTGTTAGAATATAGGACAGTGGAGAAGGATATTAATCCTTAGATTTGATTTGATGAGGTACAAAAATATATAAACATAAGAAAAATGGAAGGTTTTATATGAAAATTATGATTTTTTATGAAAATAATATTGATGGTCTAGAATCTAGAAAAAAAGGTTATTAAATTGTAATTATGCCTCAGTACCAATAATGGACTAGACATTTAAACAATACTATATTGGAAACCAAAAGAAACTCGTTAATAATAATATTTTAGCTATATTATACCTTAATTTGAATCGTAAAGGTTGAGACAATAATATCTTGATCGGATATTCGCGTGATTTCATTTACGCAGGACATTGTGAATGAGGGTAAATGTGTGGAACTGATTGTAGGGATGCGTTATGGAAGGCGATTATAGCGGACATCACGGAAGTCTAATAAATAATGTTGCGATATTTATAAAAAAATGTCTATGAAACAGAAATAGTGTTTTTCATATGTGAAGAAACGTATGAAGTTTCTTTAGGATTGTTAAGCTATTGCACAGCAGCTTTTATCTCAGACTTTGAGCGCGGCGACCGAATGTAAAAATTCCGTAACGAAGAAACCTAACACCCCCCACTCCAACCGGCACAGCGATGCGATGCTATGCAATAGCTTTACCGCGGCAGTCCTCGAGTGCCACACGTATTTTTTTTATTTTGTTTTACGTACAATTTTCCGCATTGAAAGCCTACAAAATAATTCAAATACGTAATCAGAAACAAAAGGCTCTCAGAGAACATGGCCATTCTCGTAATTAGAGTATAAAATGCGTTATCTACTAATTCCCTAAGCCTTACAGACACCTCAATAATTAAACCTTAGCGTAGTAAGTGCAATTTAAGTAAACATTTGATAATTCTGTAACTAAATACAAGACACGGTATTTGTCTTTGTAAACACGACTGGGTCCAGGCAGCTGAATCTACTAACGCTAAATAACACTAAGTGTAAGCCGATTAGGACCCACATTATTCATATTTAGCGATAAACTAAATTATTTAGTACATAATGCCGTTGTGAAACGAATCGTTATGTGGTAAATGAGTAGAAAGTGGCACGTCGGCTTGGCAGAGGGAATCCACGCACTGATTTGCTCACGTATTTTGTACTATGATGTCCGTAACGTTTTTTGCATTATCAATAGAACACATACTATTGACACATAAGTAAATTTTGTAATCCTAAATTAACAATTTTTTTTTCATGTTTCAGGTACGTTAAAAAAAGACATGTGGAAAAGTTGGAGACCATATTGTGTGCGTAAGTGTGTGTTTAATTTGTAGCTAATCTTTTAGTAATAATTATATTAATTATTTCAAATTTTAAAATAGGTACCTACCTGTAGCATTTCTTATATTAAAAATGTTATGCGTATATGATGACTCTACTACCAAGTAAAAGATTACTCTTTAAAATGTAAGTTATCATCAAATTAATTTCAATCACCTCCAAGTAATGTTTCAATACATTCATCAAATAATTCAGTGGGCCGTAGTACTGGTGTTAATCTAATAAATGGCAACATTACAGTCATCCAATTAGCTCTACGCGGCTACAAATCACGTGCCGGGAATCGAACCTCGATCTCCAGGGAACAGGCATCACTTGCATTACTGCGACCAAGTACATTTCTTAGAACTTCATTAGTTTTATAGAAAATTGCCCTCTTTAGGGATTGACAAGAGTCCCCTTATTTCAATGAAAAAATTAAATTGGACGATATAATTTTTAGCTGAAACCTGCAGACTACAGACAGTAAATTGTCTAATATAATTTGCGAGAAAGTTTACTCTCGTTTTGATACAACATTTTATTTAGCGTGAATAGGGAAATATGATATACTAGCTTACCACCCGCGGCTTCGCCCGCTTTGTCTAAAACCTAATAAATTATAATATACTAAAACCTTCCTCTTGAATCACTCTATCTATTAAAAAAAAACCGCATCAACATCCGTTGCGTATAGTTTTAAAGATTTAAGCATACAAAGGGACATAGGGACAGAGAAAGCGACTTTGTTTTATACTATGTAGTGAATACTTAGGTATTAGTTTTTAAAAAGTAACAGTGTCATTACTAGTTTTATTAAGAATCCGTTTTTTTTCTCCCACTTACCGCTAATACTTAAAAATAAATAAAAGAACAAAATAAAAGTTCTAAAATAAAAAGTGGACACTAACCAACGCTAGATAAACAGTTTAATGTGAGCTCATGATAGCAGATCGACACGGCTAGCTGACTAACTGGCTAACTGCTAACTGCTAACAGCTTCCAGCCAACAGCTAAACGGCTAACGGCTAACGAGCCAGTGTAGGCTAACTTCATTAGCCGGCAATTAGCCGCCGGCACCTGACCTCCGCACAATGGACAACTCCGGGAACAGAGTTAGTCTAAAATTTTGCTCGGCTTTGCTATGTTTAGGTTAATGACTAGTTGTTATAAATATTAAAACTTTATGCACCTTTGTCGTGTCTAACCTTTGCATTGTCTTATCATTATCGTGAAATACATAAATTTAATCAAACTTAAACATCACTAGGTAAATATAACTTATTTGAAATGTACTTTCTCTGTTAATGAATTAAATGTATAACATGTGTTTGAAGGCAGTATTTGCAGTTCGTTAGTAATTTTATTGGCCTTGAGGGCGGGTCGCGATTGGCTTAGTTAGCGAGCGCTGTCTCACTAATTGAGCGTCGTCATCATAATGAGACCGTTTTTATGTACTATACACGGGAATTACGCTGAGTTCTTTAATAAAAAAAATAACAGTTTAAAAAATACAGTATTTTTACACTTTTGGCGCTCTTTTTTTCTCGAGATAAAACTAGAGATTGGTTTTTTCACGATAAATGTGTTTTATCGTGATAAAACCAAAACTAAAAGTAATTACACAAAATGCTCTGACAAATCCCTCGCAAATGCTTTAAATAATTGTTTATGAAATAAACATCATCATAGTAGGTATTACCATGTCAAGTAGAAAACGTAAAAGTGTGAAAATTAGAGGTAACTTCGTGATATTTTTTTATCGAGTCAATTTTAATTTATTTATTTAATACTTTGTGTTTTTGATCAAACAGAATCCTCGAAAATATCATCTAGTTTAATATATAGGTATTTTATTTTTAAGATTTGGTCTTGTTTATTCCACGTATCTATTATCTAATAGAAGATTGGTAATTTTGCTTTATACCCTCTCTTAAGGCTCTATTGTATAATTCAAACCTTACGAGTTGCAATTCACACGTCAACTCCGAGTCAAGCCCAATAATTTATGCTGATCAGTACAAGTAGATCAACTGTGCACGATATTATAGTAACAATAGAACTACATTGGCTCGGTATCGTGATGGCGAACATAACTCGCACTTGTCAATGATAAGACAACGATAATCGGCCGGATCCGAGCGCTTGCGCAAGCTAGTGTGAGAGAGGTTTGAAAAACGTGTAGCTTTATTCAGATCAGAGTTATTTTGCCGGCTCTTTTTTTCGTGTGTAGAGCTGTTTTCTGCACCAGATAGTTTTATGTGATATGACATCAAAGGCGCTTCCGAAAGAAAAGGTTGATTATTGGTGTAAATTTTAGATAATAAATTAATATATTAATCATGCTAACAAAAAGAATGAATCTCCCAGACTAGACGAGCGTCTCGTCGAAGTGATCTGATAACTGCAGGATGTGAGCAATTGCGTGTGTCCGACTAACCTTCCATTGAGAACTATCGTAACAACATATCAGACACATACTAGTTGTTGCCCGCGACATCACACGAGATTTTTTTTAATGAATAGGTATAAGAAAATGCTTCGCTTTTTGACCTATCTCAAAAACATCCCCCAATTTTACACAATTGCCAATAATCTGATTGTTTAAACGTTTCTAATAGACATTATTAAAAATCTGTTAAAAAACTGTCAACAGTTTTGTCATAAATTACTTAACAACATATAAAACTTAATGATATTTGAAAATTTTATCATTATTATGTCATTACATTATCAACTTATATCATCGATGAGACATACACGTGCACACAGAGCATACAAATATCAATATAAAATGTCAGCAAATATTCTTTGATCCGTTGGTATTCAATAAGCCGCCATCAGCGAACGCGGGCTCAATAGTAATCGCTTCTCGCATTACCGACCCCGCTCCGACTCGTTCCAACATGATTGATAACTAATCAATTCACGCACCTACTTGCGTGCCGCAGCTTTACTCCTACTTATTCCCTATTTGGCACCAAAACACACTCTCCTGGGAAAATATTAAACAAATCAAAAATGTATACGTTAGTTTTTGCTCTGTGAAGAATTACTATTTCTTAAAGTTATTCACGTTTAAATTGCAACAAGTACTTTCATAACTTGAAAATAAACCAGTGCTGCAGTGAATTACATCGAAAATATCAATAAATAGTGTGTATTATAAGCGAACTTATATTCATTCCGTTAAAAAGTTAAATCACAATCAGATGTACCGACGACTGCATGACTTGTGATTTCAACGCGTAGTGCGTGCAATTCGCACGGTTCCGCCCCACGCATAAGCATCAGAACTGCTTGCGGCCGCGTTGAAGCATAGTCCCCGCCACTTTGCGTCAAATACTAAGCGACGGAACGTCAGTTACTTTGTGCCTTACTCTTGTGTGCCGCTGTGAGAATCTTTATATAGGGAAAATTCTAAAATATAAATTTAAGTTTTGAATTACACTTTTTAAATATATACTATGGCTACTGGATCCGTATTATGGGGATGTTGCACAAATGACGATGATGACACTGGTGGAAACCAAAAGTGCATTATATGTTCATCGTGTGGAAAGTCATTTCATTATGCCTGCTTATCTATGAAGGTTTTCCCTTACAAATCTAAGGAGGAAAAATCCTGGAACTGCCCTATATGCTTAAGCAAGAACCCAAAAACTTTGAAGAAGGATTCGACTCCTATCCGTAATGTAACTTTGAATAGAGGCAATAAAAGACAAGCCTCAGGATCCCCACCACCTACTTCTCCGATATCTAATAATGAAGATTTACGTTTTATGATACAGAATATTATAAAATCGGAATTTAGCGAGATGTTAAGTCAATTTAATGTTAGTGTTGTCTCCATTATCAATAAAGAACTAATACCAGTCCGTGAGGAAATGAAGGAGCTCATAAGATCGATGCAGTTTATGAATGCAAGATTTGATGAAATAGAGAAATTACAGCAGTCGGCCACTGAAATAACAAAAAAATTGGAAAAAGAAAATACCGAACTTAGAAATTCAATTGATGATCTACTTTATCGAATTAATAACCTGGAGCAACAATCTCGTTCGAATAATCTGGAAATACAATGCATGCCTGAAAAAAGAAATGAGAATCTATACAACATCGTTACTCAACTAGGCAACGTTGCTAATTGCAACATCGGAGAAAAAGATATCTTGCATTGTACTCGCGTGGCTAAGTCCAATAAATCGAATTCTCGCCCACGGTCTATAGTGGTTCAGTTAATGTCAACAAAGATACGCGATCAGCTGCTTGCCTCGATCCTGAAGTATAACCAAAACAACCCTCACGATAAACTAAACTCTACTCATCTGGGCTGTGAGACACAGAGGTCTCCTGTTTATATAATGGAACACCTTTCGCCAGCCAATAAGGCTCTTCATGCAGCGACCAGGATTAAAGCTAAAGAAATGGGTTACAAATATGTCTGGGTTAGAAATGGCAAAATATTTGTACGTAAAACTGATGGTGCTGAATATATATTTATCAAGAATAGTGTTAGTCTTAGCAAATTAATTTAGCTAAATCTAAATCGTAAGTTTTTTATTATAACCATGTTTAAGAACTAACCTCTATAAAATTCAATAATTTAAAAATCTATTACCAAAATTGCAGGGGCCTTAGAACTAAAACCAACACTTTTTACAATAATATTTCCTGTACCGATTATGATATAATAATCCTAACCGAAACCTGGCTAAATAGTAATATACTTAGTTCTGAACTGGTTGATGATAGGTACGTGGTCTATAGGCGGGATAGGGAGACATCAGGTTTTCACCCAAATAAAGATGGTGGTGGAGTTTTAATTGCTGTTCTAAGGAAATTTAACTCCTACCGTATCGATAGATGGGAAAGTAGATGTGAGGATCTCTGGGTGACCGTTGATGTGCCTTTTAATCACGTCTCAAATCAAATTATCTTCTGTGCAGTGTACCATCCTCCACCTGTTTGTCAGTCCTCCATCGAACATTTTATTGAGCATTGCAATATAGTCATTGAGACGACAAAAATACCAATTTGCATAATAGGAGACTTCAATCTAGGTAAAATAAACTGGGCCTCTAGATCTCTTAATATATCACTTCCTAATGTGTGCAAAACATTCCTGGAATTTCTAGATGTTAGTAAACTGTGCCAATTCAACTGTGTAAAAAATATTTCTGGTCGAACTTTGGATCTTGTGCTTTCTTCGTTATCGTCATGCTCTGTAAGTGAACCCTTATTCCCTCTGACATCCATTGACGTACATCACCCTCCGCTTGATATTAATCTTATATTTTTAAAGGAACTAAATCTACCTTACAACAAAAACAACTTGAAACGTAATTTCTATAAAGCTAATTATAAGAAAATTATGGAGTACCTTAACAGTCTTAATTGGAGTGAAATTTTTGGTGGGTCTAATGATGTTAATAGCATGGTTCAAACTCTTTATGATTTACTAAATGAGCTCATAGTTAAGCATGTTCCAACTTGTAAACCCTCATCAACTCGTTATCCACCATGGTTTAATAAAGTAATGATACGTTCATTAAAAGAAAAGAATAAGATAAGATTGCGTTATAAGATGTACAAAAATCCAATGGATGAAATTGAATTAAAATTAATAACAAAGAGATGTCAATTATTAGCAAAGGACTTGTACAAAAAATATATGGACTCATTAGAATCTAATCTATCGAAGAATCCAAAACTCTTATGGTCTTATATCAAGTTAAAGCGAGGTGGATCCAGTTCCTATCCCCTGACTATGAGCGATGGCGAGACTTCTTCATCTGATGCTACAACAATATGTAATATTTTTGCTTCGTATTTTTTATCATCATACACAACTAGTTATGACAGTGTCTCTCATGTTCCTTATCATATAGATGCAATTAAAACTAATAGCCAATGCTTAATATTACCATCACTTGATAGGGACTGCATTCTTAAAAAGTTACAGTCGCTGAATGTCGGAAAAGGTGCTGGTCCTGATGGGATTCCGCCTATTTTTATATCTACTTGTGCAACAGCCCTCGTTGACCCCCTGGTAATAATTTTTAATAAGTCGCTGAACTCTGGAACGTTCCCAATGGAGTGGAAGAAAGCTAAAGTCGTCCCCGTACATAAGTCCGAGAAGAAGGATATAGTCTCAAATTATAGGCCTATCTCAATTATCTCAACGTTTGCGAAAATCTTCGAGTCATTAATTTGTCCTTACATCCAACAACATTTCAAGCTTTATGTAAGTGACCATCAGCACGGTTTCATTCCATCGAGATCAACAACCACGAACTTGGTGACGTTTACAGAGTCTCTTATCCGAAATATTGACGCAAATAAACAATTCGACGTCATCTATACAGATTTCAGCAAAGCATTTGATAGAATCTCTCATCCTATATTAATCGATAAACTTTCTGCATATGGCATCACAGGCTCACTATTAAATTGGATCCAGTCTTATCTTACCAACAGGGAGTTTTTCGTCGTCATGAATGGATACAGATCCGATAGTCACCACATTTCATCGGGTGCTCCACAGGGCTCGCACTTAGCACCCGTCCTTTTCAACATCTATGTCAACGATCTACCCCAATGTTTTCACTTTTCTGAATGTTTCATGTATGCCGATGATTTAAAATTTGCTAGAGCTATAGATGCACCGAATGACATTGCGCTACTTCAAGATGACCTATATAGGCTCAGTCAATGGTGTTATCAAAACAAAATGCAACTTAATCCAAAAAAATGCTACCATATAAGTTTTTCCCGTAAAAACGTAACCATTCGATCGCAGTATCAAATTGATAATGAGATAATTCAAAATGTTGAAACAATCCGAGATTTGGGAGTAATTTTTGATAAGAAAGTCACCTTTCTGCCCCATATAGATCAAGTCATTAAGAAGTCATCGCGTATGTTAGGTTTCCTCATTCGAAACACTAAGGACTTTAGTCAAGAGCGTACCAAAATTATGCTATACAATAGCTTAGTACGAAGTGTCCTGGAATACTGCAGTATCGTGTGGAGGCCGCACTTTGCCACTCACATGTTGAGACTGGAAAGGGTCCAGAAACGTTTTTTATGGCACTTAGCTTTTTCTAAAGGGAAAGCTAAGCAGCTGTCCTCTTACAAGGAACGTCTAGGCTTCTTTGGAATGCACTCTTTATCAACCCGATTTAATGTCAGCGATATGTTGTTTCTCTTTAAAATTCTTAGGAATAAAATTAACTGTCCGGGCATATTGCATCTGATAAATTTTCGCGTTCCATCCAAGTACCCACGTAAATGTATTACTCCGCTGTGTCCGCCGCTACGTAGAACGGTCCTAGGGGCAAATTCACCCATCGGCAGATTATCTAAATCCCTAAACGAATACAGTGATCTAATAGATATAAATGCAGACAGTGTGGTTAAGTTCTATAATGCTTCTCTCAAATATTTCAAGGAAAAATAATTGTATTAAATTTTTTTTAATTTTTTTTATTATAATCTTTTTATATTATTATTAATTTTTTTTTTATAAATTTTAATATTGTAATTAATTGAATGACGATTTTGTTTTAATATGAATATGAATGTTTACATTGTTTATAAATAGATATTTTCTGATGTTTGTCAAACTATATTTTTGTGTAGAGATTATTATAGTAATATAAAAAAAAAAATTCAATTTTTGTGTTGGTTTTTATGTGCTTTAATTTTATACTTTAAAATTGTAATCTGAATGCCGATTTTATTTTTAATATGAATGTTTACATTGCTGATAAATATATATTTTGTCTGTCGAACTTTATTTTTATGTAACTAGATATTATTTATATATAAAAAAAAAATGAATTTTTAAGTTGGTTTTTATGTATTTTAATTTAATATTTTAAAATTGTAATTTTGTATTCCGATTTTATTTTAATATGACTGACATTATTTTTTAAATAGATATTTTATTGATAATTGTTAAACGTTTTTTTGTGTAGCTATCAGTTTTTTTTTGTTCTTCAATCATAACCGTTTTTAAAGGCATGTGGTGTTAGCCTATAATTAATTGTTGCACTTGATTTGTTAAATTGCATTTTCCTTGTATGTCTATAATTAGTGTTAACAATTGTTGGCTATCCTTGGTAAAATAAATAAATAAATAAATAAATAAATCCACCAGAAGACCATCCCAGATCTACACAATACTGTAATTAGAAATGTTATCTATCCTTTCCGAAGATTTTGAGTTAATTTTTAAGGCACTGTTTAATGCACTAGCTTGTTACTAAAATTCTAGACTGTTGTTGTACCTGCTTTATTAGTAAATCCATTTTTATTTTCAACTGGTTAAATTTGCAATAAAAGAGTCCGAGGCAAATTACCTAACCAATATGCATATGACGGTAGAACTACCCTGAAATCATTTTTAGAAAAAATAGATTTCCTTCCTAATATCTTATTGTAAAACTGTACTGTAAGTATCTTGATATACCATCATTAATTCAGTACCTACGCCATGACATCCGAACAAATTTGTCATCACAGAATTACAAATTAGTCAGCACAATTAACTGAGGAATGTAGGATCCATAAATTGGCTCCCGGTGCCGTGTGCCGCGTGTAGGCTTGGAGTCTACGCAATAGATTAAGGTCGTGTGTTTGTGTCCTGCTGTTAGCGATACGGAAGCTATTATGACCTATATTATTTCAGATCCCATAAAGTTAAATGAAACGTTAATTTATTTATAGTTCACTTTGTTTTACACTTTTTTCTATCGTATCCATCGTATTTAATTAAAATATTAAGAAATGTTTATTACCCGTAAATTATGTTGTCGTACTCTACATTTTTTGGTAATTTTTTTGTGATCAATTTGATATTAAAACACCAATTGATTCGATACACATTTAATATCACATTAAATCATACACACGACAGTTAAATTACTTTAAATAAGATAAAAGCCGCTTTCTGAATTGAGAATTGATTTGATTAAGGTTTGAGAAAGCTTATGTCGCATAAAAAAAATGTTTAAGCAGCATTTAAGAATGGGTTGAGACGTTCTTAATGTCAAATTTTCGATTCAGAAATCGTCCATTAGTCCACCTTTTACTTCTCAAGTATAATATAAGCTTTGAATGTTAGAGTATATCAAAGCATTCTAGCTGAGTACCAAACTCTGATGCAGTTAGAAGGCTTTTTTACTTTAAATTCTAAAAGATAATGTATATGTTACGGCTAAAGGTAGGTGTGAACATAAACTTAAGATTAGCCGGCTAAACTTAGGTTTATTTTCGACGAGGTGTTAATGTTAGTTTGTTCTATCTTTAGCCGGCTAAACTTAAGTGTAACCGCAGGCCCTCCACCGGCCCGGCGCGCCCATCGAATACATTTTTAGCCGTTTCGTTTTCGAACTTTAGCTGCTTCTCGAAAATAAACCTAAGTTTAGCCGGCTAATCTTAAGTTTATGTTCACACCTACCTTTAGCCGTAACATATACATATTATAGATTGTAAAGTGTAGCATCTTTGTACAAGGTACGATGAGATTGACATCGTCGATGTCCTTTTGGACAGAAATCCCTAAATAAATAAATAAAAAAATACGCTGCTAATATTCCCGCTCCCGCTACCGCGCCTCTCAGTTACACTCTAAGCGTTGAGCTACTGCGACCCGCGACCCCTTGAGTGGGAGGACGTCCGTACCTCCGCTGTATGACGACGCTATATCGACGCAATTGACGGCCATCAAGCGGCACATCCGCTCAATCTATGAACCAATTCATGTTAGCCCACTGTACTGAATAATGCTAATGGTATTCAGTACATTTTGCTATTTTGTCACAATAATATGATAATTTTAAACCTATACATACTTTATAGATCGTATAGAATAGATGTAGCGTAGTAGGTTTGTATTGTTATTGGTGTAGTTAGTAGTCCGGGATACATCGCCCATTTTTGCAAGTGATTACTATCAAGCTAATTTTTCGTGAGTAGCTTTATTTTGATGAGATGCCCAATAATTTCATGTACGAAACTCTCGATTGTGGTAGCTTACAGAGGTAACAAGGATAAAAATTTTTGATTTGACGGTTCTCAAATATTTATTACGCAATTTGTAGGACAATATGTCTGTTGAATTATATAAGTATTAAATAAGTGAAAATAAAAAAATCAGCTGGTTAGTAATCATTTATGATGACTTCGTTATCGATACACATTGGAAAGGGGGACTCTTTGATCAAACCATAGATTTTGTAGGACAAATATTTTTTCGAATAATTTAGATAATTATCTTGAGATTGAACAAAAAAAAACATTGAGTTAGTAATTAATATTTGAGAACCATCAAATCAAAATATTTTATCCTTGTTTCCTCTGGTAGCTACCACAATCGAGAGTTTTGTACATGAAATTATTGGGCATCTCATCAAAATAAAGCTACTCACGAAAAATTAGCTTGATAGTAATCACTTGCAAAAATGGGCGATGTATCCCGGACTATAGGCAAAGAGCAGCAAAAATGGTATTAATTCATCAAATTAGTTATACTGTCCTTGTTGAAACAATTACAAAAATTACAAGATTTATCTTCGACGGAAGACGGAAACGAGACTGTAAACATTTTCTGAAGACGTTGATGACTAGAAGAGGTATTTCTACTTTATGTATCACATTAAATGCAATTCGTAATAATATTACGTACATATTATGTATATCTATCCATCACGACTTTAATGCCAATATTCAGCTAATGCGGCTACGCTTCAACTGCACCAATTCCTGCCAAAACAAGCTTCCCGCTTTATAATAATTCACGAACAAATCACGATATATCATGCTGAATACATTACACGGAAGTCCCGCACGGTGGGTATAATGAGCACGCGATCATCAATTACAGACTAATAGATAGCTAATA
The DNA here is from genome assembly GCA_907164665.1 of Colias nastes. Taxonomy (NCBI): domain Eukaryota; kingdom Metazoa; phylum Arthropoda; class Insecta; order Lepidoptera; family Pieridae; genus Colias; species Colias nastes. Next base: position 44,079 of record CAJQZM010039939.1, on the reverse strand, counting down.
GTTAATAGATCAGGTTTGTACACGAATCTACTTGCTCTACATTTGAGACAGTGTATTATTGCGCTGGATTATGGGCTCGGTGATTAGCTTTCGATTAGAGCTTGAGGCAATGGACATAACGGAAATATTTTATATTCTTTAGGTCTCAGGGTAAGGAAAATAATAGAAACAAATATATATAAAAAACTTCCTGAACACCACAAGTCACCACAAACCTTCATGTTTAAAGTGCTGTTTAATTTAAAAAAAATTCCACGTGAAAAAGCTACCTATATAGACAGAAATAAGTGGAACTCATATGGAAATTAAACACATATACAATCAAAACCATAGATCGCATATCTTAATAAATTCAACATTTATAATATTCAAGCTATAAAAAGTACTATTTGATCGCCGACAAAGGCTCAACATCGACGGAGAGTAAAACCAATCATTAGTTTCACGTCAGAAATAATGATGCAACACAAGATTTAACATTTGCAAGTATATTTCATGAAATGTAACAATACACTTTGTTTCATAGCAAGTTATTTGACCATTACAAATGCCAGGAGAGTAGTTGTGTGGAGTGCCTGCAGCCCACGCTTTTTACTACTACTTATTGTTCGTCCTATTAAGGAAAAGTCTCGTTTTATAAATCGAGTACGTACTTTTTCAAAGTGTATAATATCTACACTCAGATTACATACGAAAGTACTAGTAGAGTATTTATCTGTGGTTATACCGCAGTTTTAAAATATCCTTGTAATTTTAAATCTACATTAGCCTGTTTTCCGTATCTCTCTGAGTTATATCCTAAAATATATCGTTAAGCCCTAAATGCGCGATCGGCCTGAATACTCGGCTGAAGACTGGAAACTCGGCTCGTATCAATGGCCCAATGAATCCTTTATGCTGAACTACACCGCACTTCCCAACTATTTTAATCGATGCCAATGAAAGCGATTGCAGACTTCACTTTTGTGTTGCGTAATTATATGGATTTTGTTTGTTAGTGAAGTTCTAAATATTAGTTTGTAGAGTCTATCAAAAAATGGTTGTATTCAGGAATGTTACACTTTTAATTACTTACAAGAAATATGTATAACGAAACTGAAATGAAGACGGAAAACACTTCATATAACATTTTAATACATTAATCTCTATAGTTGTGTTTATACGATATTTTACTTTCGTAGCATTCATTCCTCAAGGCAGCGTACTATTATGTGCAGACTGATTGTGTAGCTCTCAACTTTGCACTCGAAGCGAAGTTTTCTTTCGCAGCGAGATTGATTCTCCTTCACAATACTTTTGTTCTCAACTTCTTCAGTTCATTATCAAGGATTATAGATTGGAACTACACAATTTTATACAGAAAAGCTTTTGTGCATATGTGTGTACTGTGTAAGTCTGTTTACATCAGAGTTCTCAAACAAATGATAGTGGTTATTTTTTAATCGAAGATTTTCTTTACTATACAGTTTTTTGCTCTATTTAGTACATAGTCTCAAATAACGTTGATACAAGATATATATTCGCGTGTAATTTACACTCAATATTCATAAAACGATTTCACAATTAATGGGTTAACAAGTCGGAAAACCAAACGTTATTTAAATGTTTTGACCCTTCTTTGTAATAATAAATGGTTGAATTCACATATTTACCGCAACAATAACATTGTTTTGAATCGAAACGCTGTTATGTAGCTTATGAGCTTTCTATAAAATATGTTTGTGAATGTTTTTGTTAACTTATAATTAAGTGGTTACGATAAAAATAAATTATACTATACTATTTACTTTCCTCTTAATATCTATCACCCTTCAAAATTACCTGGCTTTAAGAAAATTTAATTTTAATACTGTGTCCACAACACATAATATAATCTTATAACGTTTAGAAAATTAGCATATTCCATACATACATACGTGTAAATGAGAGGTGCAAGGTGAAGTAATGCAGTTAGCCGGCAGGAGTTAATTGTTTTGGTGCAGAGTGCAGACTGCGAGACAAAAGGGCTCGTAATGCATTTGGTCCTGTAGAGTGTAGACGTCTCTTCGTTTTTGTGAATTGCACCCATTTCCGACAGACTTGACAATATTGCTTTTTAAAAGGGTTGAGTTATGTGAACTTTGATTTTGATGTAGCAGTTGACGAAATTGCGAGTATTATGAAATAAAAGTGAAAATAATTATTTAGTATACAATTGTGTGTAGGAAATTATTTGAATTTCTGGATTTGGTTTTTCTGCAAAAAATGTATGAAATACTTAATGTTTATTGTTTTATTTAAATCTTAAAAAACAAGCAACGCAGAAAAGAATATTTCAACAAAGCTGAACAAACATATCATTAAAATTAAGTTCAACATAACTTCAATCACTACACGGTCAATAAGTCAAGTCATTCATACGTATGTATGTATGGGTGATGTCTGCAGACAGGTGGCGCGACACTGATCCGATTGCTCCCTCTCGCTAATTCGCTTAGCCCTGACTCTACCTATGATAGTTGACTAACTTATAGCTACTACTATTGACGATTGAAGATATTTTGTAGACTAGCTGCTAGTTACAACCATTTATAGATCTGGTCGTGATAAACTCAAAAACTTTCTGTATGTATATCTGTTCTGCTAAATTAAACAGAACTATATTATTATGAGAAATATAATAAATACTTTGAATCGTAGGTAGAGCAGCACTTAAACTTGCCAACAATGTTAAACGGCAAATAAATGACAATACATTCAAAATGTACGAAATACAAGCTTTAAGCGCGTCGTATTTAAACAGGCAAATAGTAAATAATAATAAACCGGAGCCAACATTCCGTTCAGTGGATCGACTTATTGATTTCACATGCGAATGCGTCCATCGGATATCGCCACCAATTACGCGGCTAGCAAACAATGAGACTTAATTATGATATACCTTCACAAACACAGACTGTGAGCACACACTGTGGGTTGCGACGGGTACCAGGCACCCGGCTCCTGGAGCCGACGTAACTCGTTCATTCAATACGTTTTTATGGACGCAAACGAGCAGACAAATTGTGATTGTGAATTCAACCCGACGTGGGATTTGAGGCTTGGATTTTGAAGAGGCGACTTCCTAGTTCCTACCAATTTTACTCTTGTGGGTGTTGGTGATTACTTACTTTATTTGGTCACAAATAGACATATCTAATAATATTGATGTTTAGGCTTTCATAATAAAAAATAAAAGTGAATTTCGGGTCTGTTCTTGAAATATTACTCTTACAGTACCTACCTTGGTACTATTTTATACAAAAAATATCACATTTCAAATTTAAGTTATACAATATACATACCTATTACACAAATTGTAATCCATAATTGATTGGTCGTTTAAACGTAAATGGCATATAAACATCAAATTTTTTGAAAATGTCTTCAATCATAATATGTATAAGATACACCATAAAATTTTATTGCACTGTACAGATTATACGAATATCTTCTGATTTCATTGGAAGTTTTATCCGCAGAGTTATCCGAAAGTTAGCGGTTTAAGTATTCCCGCGACAACACTTTACCGAAATCAGTGAAATAGGGCTGTTTAAAATTCCGAGATCAGCGTAAGGAAGGTTCCTTTATGGTCACTTGTGAATTGCGAGGGCCTTTGCCCAAATTCGGGACACGTAGCGACGCGACGCCTTCATGCTTTGAATATACCAATTTATATGTTTATTTTGGGTTTCATAGCGCAAGATTATTGATCAATAAATAAGAGTCGGGTGGTATTTAATTAATTAATTAATAACAACCTTAATTAATAACATTTGTAATAAAAAATCTCTAACAAATAAGTGTATGTGCGCATATTATGATAGTGCTCTATATCACAATAAATTTTACTATGTGGAGCCATCACAGAAAGTAAACAAACTTTTGAATTAATTTTGGAAAATAGCAAAATACAATTGTATTTAAAATAAATTATTACCATCGTCATCGCAAATAAGCATGACAGTAGTACCACAAACATCAACATTCACATTTTTTCAATCGAGCGGATGCCCCTCGCTTCCAATCGGAAATATCACAAATTCCTCCCCACCAATTTGTCATTGAATTAAAATCAAATTACGACTGAAATGCTTCGTGTTTTTCTTGTGACAGCTGACAAGAAGAGGCTGCGGAAACCAGCGATTTGAAGGCGATTTGTATCAGAATTGCATTAGCGGTTGTTAAAAATGCGCGGCTCGGCCGGATATATTATACTCCTTTATAACCATTTGCAGACATCTTTTTTACTTGAGATTCTTATCGGAAATCGAGCTTATTTTAATGAGTAACGCCTTTTTAGATAGAAAGCTTATATACTAAGCTTATATATATAGTTGTAGAGACATTCACATTATATTATATTTTGGTGTTTAGTGAATTTTACTTTCGATGTTTTCTCTTTTCAATATGTACTTATCTTATATTTTTTTAAGTTAAATATATTTTAAATTACAGATGAGCCTGCTTAAAATTTTAGCAGAATGGTTTTTTAATTAAAATACATCTCTAATAATTAATCAGTGAGTTGATTTAGGAGACAAAGATAATGATATATTGAAATAAATCTCTGAAAATATAATTTGCGTGGTTTATATTCAATTTCGAAAATTCATTACATTATTACTGATTCCTTCACGAAAAACAGCCGTTGGCGGCTACCCACTGTATTCTTTATACCCACTTTTTGTTATAAATATCATCTAATATCTTGCTGACTATTCCGTAGCATCCGTAATCAGATTACAAGACACGAAGTGGGATGTTTAGACACGAAACTCGATCGCGGCCCGTGATTATGTCGCGGGGCCTGCGGGGGCCGGTGGGGCCAGGGTCGCGGGGTCGCGAGGGTCGCGCGGGTCCCCTAAGCGCTGCCTTCATTTCTGTCCATTCGGATGCCCGCCTCGTTCAGCCCTTAAATATTTTAAACAGTTCACCCATGAAAATGGTACCGAGGCCGTTTTTATTTAAAACGCCTTTGTTTTGGTTATATTTGGGGAAATAACACGCAAACAACGCGAATAGAATTTTCTATTGCTGTTTTATTTTGTTTTAACATTTTTGCGAACATGATCCCTATTTTGTATAAGAGATAAAGTAGAAGCTATACCACTTTGAAACAAAATTTAATTCGATTATAATAATTTTATAAGAAATTAGATTTATAATGATTTGGCGTATACAATAGGCAATTATAAATATAATTACTTATAAAATAATCGTAAATACAACTTCTATTTGCAGCTAGAATAACTCGATCGCATGCATCTCGTGAAAAGCGGCGTCGTATCGTATCCACGCCTCCTTCAATTAATTCTCAGGTATTGAAAATTGGAAATAAATCGTCAAGTTTAATAGTTCAGTCATTCGCAAAGCAATCTGCTCGCGAATATTTCACGACAAGCCCACGCGATAGCTCCGATATAATGCTATTGATAAATTTACTGACATACCTTCATCTCTCGCCTGATCATAAATTTCTCCTCTGTACTTTATGATTTTGCTTATCGATGTAATTGTTTAAATCCAACCGAGCTCTAAGTTTATGCTTAATAACCAACACTATAACTTACCAGGATTCTAATGCTAAGGATCTTAAAAAAAGGTTGAATGCTGCCTCCCGACAGTACAAGAAGAACATCAAAGAAGCCAAAGCAGAGTTCGTCAGGAGAATCGGCGAGAGACTTGCGCGCTACCCCTCAGGTACACGTGCCTTTTGGTCACTTGCCAAAGCCGTTCAGGGGAACTTTTGCAAGTCATCCTTTCCTCCTTTACGTAGGGATGACGATACTCTGGCCCACACTGCAAACGAGAAAGCCGATACGTTGGCCACACTCTTTGCGTCGAATTCGACCCTGAATGATGAAGGAAGAGTTCCACCCACCATCCCATACTGCAAAAGCAAAATGGCTGACGTGAAATTCACACAACGCGCCGTACGTAGAGCTCTTCTTTCACTCGATATCAATAAATCGAATGGGCCAGACGGAATCCCTGCAATAGTTCTTAAATCTTGTGCTCCCGAATTAGCTCCAATCCTTACGCGTCTGTTTCGATGCTCTTACACTTCCAGTATAGTCCCAAGCACTTGGAAGACCGCCCTGATACACCCTGTACCGAAGAAAGGCACTCGCTCCGACCCGAAAAACTACAGGCCGATCGCGGTTACCTCCTTATTCTCAAAAGTGATGGAATCCATCATTAATTCCCAGGTGTTACAGTATCTAGAGGATCACCAGCTGTTAAGCGACCACCAGTACGGTTTCCGTCGAAATCGCTCGGCTGGTGATCTTTTAGTTTATCTGACCCATCGATGGGCATCTGCAATTGAGAGTAAGGGGGAAGCCATGGCAGTTAGTCTAGATGTGGCCAAAGCGTTCGATCGGGTGTGGCATAAGGGGCTCCTCTCCAAGCTGCCTTCATACGGACTACCTGAGAGATTATGCAAATGGATAGCCAGCTTTCTCAAGGCACGAAGCATTAAGGTCGTTGTCGACGGAACATGCTCAGAATCCCTGCCTGTGAACGCTGGTGTTCCACAGGGGTGCGTGCTGTCGCCGACGCTATTCCTTTTGCATATCAATGATATGTTGCAAGTACGTGATATACATTGTTATGCCGATGATAGCACGGGCGACGCCGCATATACCGGTCTTGCAAATCTCTCTCAGGACCAAGTGGATGAGCATCGGAAACAACTTGTGTCTAAAATTGAGAAATCTCTTGAAGAAGTCTCAATATGGGGTCAAAACAATCTTGTCCAGTTTAACCCCTCAAAGACGCAAGTTTGCGTATTCTCAGCTAAAAAGAGGTCTTTTGCAGTGTCACCTACATTCCAGAGCACTCCTCTCAAAGCCACGCCTTGTATCGGAATTCTCGGTATCGACATTGCGAGTGACGTACAATTCCGCGGTCATCTGGAAGACAAGGCTAAATTAGCCTCAAAGAAACTTGGGGTGCTCGCTAGAGCGAGACAGTACTTCACGCCAGCTCATCGCCTACTACTCTACAAGGCCCAAGTTCGGCCACACATGGAGTACTGCTCTCACCTATGGGCTGGAGCACCCCAGTATCAGTTACTTCCTTTTGACCGCCTTCAGCGTCGTGCCTGCCGCATTGTCGATCTACCTGAGCTCACCGATCGGCTGGACCCTCTGGCTTTGAGGCGCGATGTTGCGTCTCTGTGCGTATTTTATCGCATATACAACGGGGAGTGTTCTGAGGAATTATTTGCTTTAATACCACCTGCACAATTCCACCACCGCACTGCCCGACACAAGCAAAAATATCATCCACACCACCTGGATGCATGGCGCTCGACAACCGTGCGTTTCGCACGTCATTTCCTACCCCGTGCTACACTCTTGTGGAACAATTTACCACCTTCCGTGTTCCCCAACCAATACGACATGGGAACCTTCAAGCAAAGAGCCTACACCTTCCTGAAAAACCAACTTCCACCTTAAAGCCGGCAATACGATCGCAGTGTTCCCAACGCTGTGATCGTCATGGGCGGCGTCTATCACCTACCACCAAGTGAGTCGCCTGCCCTATTGCTAGGGTTACTATAAAAAAAAAAAAAAAAAAAAAAATAATTTAAAACAAAGTAGACGCCGATTAAGTATTTAAGAGAAAGCAATTTAAGATTGGATTTCTAAGCGATGTTAATTTAATAGAAATTGATAACAATATTTAATCTTAGTTAATCTAATTCTCATCCTGAAATCGTAAATCATCATTCTTCTAAAATTTATACGATTCCTAAGCAAATTCTAAAATTAGCCGTCGTTTTAAATTCATAGTGTGCCTTGACTGCCTTCTATATTATTTTATGACAAAAAAAAGCAAGAGGGCTATAAAACCAAATCAAAGCTCTCTCCACATATTTTTCGAACTCTTTATTTAACTACAAATATTGTACAAACGAACATAAGACGTAAGTAGCAGATCCAAATCTCGTAAGTGTTTGCTGAGTCTGCTCTTATCTAAATTCATGAGCGAGTGCAATCTTCGATATTGCTCCAACTATCAGACTGCATTAAATTGTGGCCAATACTGCTTACTGCTACCGCCGGAGTGCACCGTCACATTTCTATTCACACTTATGATTTAATTTAATCATACTGAGAATATACATAAAAATATTATATACTGTCTACTGCATACTAAATGTAAATTTAAAATCTGTACTGCACGATAATAATAATCTAAGAATTACAAACATTTTAAATGCAAACGATTGAGCAACTGCTCATAGAATTATAAAACTGCATGGAGTACCTATTTCGCTTGATAAAAACACCACGATGACGTCTAATAAGATCCATAATATCATTAATGATATTATGAACACCAATAATTATTTAAAACAAGATTTCTTTTATAGACAAGTTATAGAGTGGTTATTCATATTAATAGCGCGCTAGGTAAAGTTTTTCGTGACCAACCAATTCAAAATCCTACCTTTCAAATACCGCTATAAAGCCACGTCCAAATTTTGCTGCAATAATATTTCCAAGCGGTTTCATTCTTATTGTCACTGAAATGGAATACCTACGCTCCAGGTAAGGTACTGATGGTACAGCTTGTTGACTCAGCCGCGGCTCATCTCCACATTCATGAGGACGTTCAATCGGGGCACTATCAGCTGCGAGAGACCATGTTTGCTTGTCTACGTAGACATTGTTGCTATGAAAAATTATTGATGTTTTATTTATTTGATAACAATGATGGAACTTGTAAAGTTTCTAATGCTTAAAAATTCGCAATTCCATATTAGTGCGCTTATTTTGTATTTTTTTGATTTTCCTCAATACCTATCTTATTGTTTGAAATTGTTTTAACGTAATTTTAATTAATAAATTAATTGTAATTTATTTTTGCGATTAACGATGAAACGTAATATGGAACTATTTGTATTACCCATATTGTGCTATGAGATTGACTCTATAAATTTAAATCTTCGTAGCTTAAACGTCATAAATTCCAATTATTGTGACACCGAGTTAAAACCATGTATTATAATTAGTTTGAACGTGCTACATGTTTTATTTAATGACTTATTTTTATATCTTTCGGTTCTTTTTATTTAGTACAATGTTCGCTTTATTTATGTACAAAACACAAATAATAGACAAGTGTAATGGATTGCTATCGTTACAAGCCACGTAGATGCTGAAAAAGTGAAGTAAATCTATTCTTCATTGAGATTTATTAGCTTTCTAAACGGGTGAAATAAATAAATTAATTAACATTGATATAGTCAGTTGAACTCTTGGTTTGACAGTTCTAATTGTGGTTCTAATTATCTTACTTTAAATGTTTTAAGTGTGCTTCTAACTTCATTGTTAAATTTTTAATATTTCGATTCTCTTAAAAAGATAAGTTTTACGTACATTTTTATGTTAAGTTTAAGTTTTCTGTATAAAACAGTAAATGTCAATTAATAATTGATTTATATTTTCTATGAAACTCTACGTCAACATAGAAGAACCAAAAAATCGCTAAGAATTTATTATTGAGTCAGTGAATCGCTGATAAAGAAGTAATCTAGCTTGCAGTAAGCAGCTCGCTGAGATCGCAGATCGCTCGCCGGCCATACATCACGCGGCTAAAGAATTCATCCCGCGCTTTTTACCGCTTTCTATTTGCAGGTCCCGTCTCCGGCAACTTCGCAATAAATAACACCAGCAAAATGGATTGAAACAGATTTGTTTGAGCGCGATGCGTCGCTTGTTATTTTATACGAGTGATGAATGGACCGGTTTTCACATATACTACGACTTTGTATGGCGTGAGACTGACTGTATTCGTAGAAAATACGATTATGTTTTCTTATCTAAAACTAAACGAGATTTATATCCCTCTACATAAAGCTTTTCGTAATTTTTCATATTATAGGTATTAAAAAAGGATCTACTAAATTGCAATTCATACATCCATTATTATATTTTGAAAGAGTAACAAACTTAAAACGCGCGTGTTTGCATCCAAAACTTCGCTCTTATAGCATCAGGAGAGCCAAAAATATTTAAGTAGCGGATTAGAATATACTATATAGGATCATATTCCCGCATTGCAGCATCCCGCGCTAAGCCCGCTGCCCGCTGCCCGCTACCGGAGTCCATCAATGAGCTAATCCCGCGAACCAATAATAAAGTGCATTAAAGCTCGTTTAATTACCCGTTACATGCACCATTAGAAAGCGACCAGATTGGACACGGCTGCGAAATTGCTGCTGTAGCTTTATCTATTACATTCGGAACACAGGTAGTGAAATAGGAATCGGTGTTTTATTAGTCGAGAAATCACCAATAAACGTTGCTATTTCGAATATGATCAAACGAAAACGTGGTAATAACACACATACTTATACTATTTCTACATTACGCTACATCAATAATTTTGTACCAATAACAATCAGACAGCTATATCTTATCGCGAAATTATTTAAAAAGTTTATAGTTCAGAATGAGACTCTTTTGATTAATTCTCTTCAACGCAGTAAATTACTTGTAAAGCTATTGGTAAAAATCTTCATTAAGAAATATCGTTAATTTAAATAACACCCTAACATCCTAACAACCCTTGTGAAGTTGCAACTAGGCTATTCTAGATTGAGAGCTATCGCTGCGGCCGAAATTCATTCAGCACGACTTAATAACTACATGGCAAGTACGTAGTTAGAAAGTCGGTAAGATCGTGCTACGAAAATTATTGCGATTAATCTATCAACATTCAATGCCTGTCGAGTACAGTAATTAGTACTTCATTGGTGTAAGCAGTAGATTATTAGCAACCATTTTAGTTTCCCGCCGGTAGAAAGTGAAATAGCACAAATTATATTTTTTTTTATGTTATTTCTAGATTTAAAAAATAATTACTCTGATCTTCTGGATTTGGAAAATTTGTCTCATACACTTAATAATATTTTTCTCAAAACTTACGTCGCAGTCATCATTTTAGTAGATTAAAAGTAAGTTCAGTCGTTCAGATTGGATTAAAAACTAATTCATCGCAGTAACTCGATCAATTTACCCAACATTATCAATCAAAGTTATATAATTAGTCATCAGATAAGAGTTATTTGGCAGGTGAAAGGGCCCTTAATTTAATAACTGAAATTACAACTAAATCTTTCAATCCATCATGATTGATGTTCCGATTAAGTCTGACTTTGAGTTTCGGCAGACGCAAGTTCATGGTCGAAATATAATTTTAACTCCCTTCAAATAAAACAGAACTCTTACAACGACTTTATATCAGACGATACGATATCGGCGCAGTATTTTTGTCAATGTCATTTGTGATATAATATTAATATCGGCTGTGTCTACAACACATCTTGTAGCAAGTAAATTAAGACAACTATCGATTAATCAAATCATCTCCTGAGCATTAAAATTGATATCATAATCCCTACCCTCCCTTGTTATATCGAATACTGAGGGCAATAAACAGAGCTTCTTAGCAAAAATATCAAATTTCTCCAATATCCGATATCGTATCGTAGAGTATAAATATAGTTAATACGTTTATTTTGGTCGAAACCGATACATTACGCATTGAAAGGAGATGTGACTCGAACTTGAGAGATGGCCAAATAAATAACGAGCTGTACAATAAAAGCGGTGCAACGTGTGACGGTGTGAGGGGCGGTCGCGTCATACATCACTCTTTGTTTCATGAAATTCGTTGACAATTTAAAGCATCGCACTTGTAACTATTGAATGGATTAACGGTATAAATAACTTCACAATAATGTAATGATTTTGTAGCAGAAACATCTCAAAAGTTTGTTTTGACTATTTGTTATCATAGCGAGTTCATTAAGTATAGTACGACATAAAAGAGATGAAATTAATTATTTTGGAACTAATTCGTTTTTCATTACCTGGCAACCCTGAATTGCCAATGTAGCTGTCAAGTTGAATAAAAATTTGTTGTTTTTTTCGTGAAGTGGATAATTATTGAATAAAATTGTTATTTAGAACAAGAAATTTAAATAAAAAAGGAGACATCATGAAAAAGGTTAAACGTAGCGGTGTCCGTGATGTCGTGTATAAAGTTTTTATTCGGTGTTTGTCCGAATTTCAAGCTGGAAAGTTATTAACTGATTTGGAAAACGTTTACAAACGTACAGCAGAATATACCGGTGAGATTCCATTTATTTTTGCTCAGTACTACGTAAAATAGAATATTCCATTAGTGACGAGTGTTTAATGTATGTATGTATGGCGATTATTACGTTTTCGCAATTTAATTTGAGGTTATTTGTATGTAAACAAAAACTAGTTTTTATAGTGCGACCAGCACAATTTGAGTCAAGAAGTTATATCCAATCCAACCAGCCCCAAATAAAGTACCTAGTTTAGATTTTACTACATAGTATAGTGATAACTGTTTTCATACAGCTATCTACCTATTAATCAATCAAACCATAAGAAAAAAAAAATCATATTTTAGATTTAGCTTACTAACTACATAATAGAGTAGCGCAGGGACGTTGGCCTCCTACATTAAAAAAAAAATTAATAAAATAAAGGAAGTTTTAGTTTTAAGCTACTATAAAAATATTATGTTAAATGTACTATTTGATTTTATTCATCTTAATTCGTTTGTTATAGGGGTTTCTGAAAGCACAATACGCAGGATAGTAGAGGAAGGGAGTAGAAATGAAGGCAAATTTTCAACGCCAGCCAAACATAGGAGAGGTAGACCATCAAAAACTTTAGATGACTTTGACGTCTGCGCAATACGCCAAAAAATTCATTTTTTTTACACCGTTAAAAAGGAAGTGCCAACAATTGGCAAATTATTGGCTCAGCTACGTGATGACATTGGATATGATGGTAGTCGTGAGTCGTGTAAATTTATTATTCACGTTGGTGATGAGAGCAGTGAAGATGACTCAGATAGCTGTTATAGTGCTGAAGAACCAAATGATGATACTGAAGATGCCCCGTACCCTCTTGCCAGTACTTCGAAACAGAGTGATGATCAGTCCTTTGAAGGAGTAGAATATTTAGATTTTGATGAATTATATTAATGTACAAAATTTATCTACAAAAAAAATAAAAATATGTAGTTTTCAAATCGCCTTGTTTTTTTCTACCCGACGGACCCAGAAAGAGAGTAATGTGTTTGAGCTGCATGTATGCTTGTTTGTTTGTATGTTTGATTCTATGTGCGCCTCTGCAGTCTAAACACTTGACCGATTTTTATAAAATAACTAATTCCAAATGCATTTAAGTAAAATTTGACCTAGGTAGGTCAATTAAAATACTAAGGTATTTTTGTCTTAAATTTACACTATTGCTACAATGAAACAATTATAACGGTTTAAATCGCGGTATTTATTTTAGATTATATTATATAGATTTTTAGATTTTTATTCTATAGTATCAAGATCGCTTGCGTCGCAGTATCAGTGTTGCTATATGAGCGACGGTGGCGCCCTCATTTATTTTCAACTCTTTTGTGTCGCACTGTATAATATTTTTGAATATTTGAGCGTAATAAATGTATTTATCAAGATATTTATGGAAGTTATATTGTTAAACTGTTATGATAGAGCAAATCGTTTATTTTTATTTAGTTAAAAAAAGCGCATTTCTATGACGTTTTAGAGAGACTTTCTATGATATATCATATAGGTGACAAACACATCATGTGTTACATAGCTTTGATTCATTAACATCGCTCCATAAGATGCATGTCGAACATGTATCACCTCGTTTCCATTTCAGGATATTTTAAGCTACAAACATAGACTTGTACGGTCAATGTCTCGCACTTAAGCCATTACGTTTATTTTTAGCTAAAGCACACATTACCGTCGCAGGCTGAAGGATGGGCGAAATAAACAAGCTCCGAATGGCTAATAAAATTCCCGCGCGCTAAATTTGCTGTCACCGAAAGGTTTGCGATCACTGGTCGGCTCTTGGCATTCATAAAAGATCTACGATGGTTTATTATGAGTTCTTACCGATTCAGGACTTTGGTGGGATTATACCTTAGCCGAGATTCGTACATACAGACATAATTATAGAGATGAATAATGAATATGCCTCAATCATATATCGTAATTTAGGCTTGAATGCTTAGATATTTATAAAACAGAATGATATAGGACAGGTTTAAAAATTTTATTTGTATGACAAATGTTCATGTTCGTCAATAACAAAGCATAATATTTTAAGCTGTTATAACTTCCTTTTTGGAAGTGTTTGATTAGAAGTCCAATAAAATGACCATACTAGAACATGGGTCCAATAAGCCGGCAACACATCGGCGCGGCCGCTGGGCCCATCGATACGCGTCGCGGGTAATCCCCCGCTTAGCGCTAACACTGACATTATGTCCTGTTACCGAGTGACATCTGTAATTAATAACTTGAGCGGCTAGATTAATCTATGATACATGTACTGTGACAAAAACAACATACATATTGCATAGGATTGTAATTTTGGATTAGAGAGATTATCGTTATCCGACGCATCCGTTTTAAATGACTCCAAGCTTGTTGTATGTTTTCCATTTACATATTTCAGTCTTATGATTAAATATTTGAAGGTATTTTTTTATTAATGCAATATTGCTCGAAAGCGCTTTAGTTTAATGGTTATTCCAAATGGCTATTTTATATTGTAGATCCGCTTGCTACAACTGAAAATTCTGTAAAAGGAAATAAAAATATTATGCATAATATATGTATTTGCATGCGAGAACATACATATTTGCATTTCGGGTGTAGTTTTAAATAAAATATTTTCAAGTGAAAATTGTCTAAAGAGCTGAAAACAATACATTTTTAAAGCACACAGTACTTTTAATGTTTTCTCAGTGTAACTCGATAAATAACAATGGAGTTAGTAACAGCTACAAACCGCTCGCACAAAGGCCTAGCCCGCTCCTACTTGGACCGAGGCCAAGCCTAGCTTTGAACTCTTTCAACTATCTTTTTAAACTTTTTTCCCTTTAATCCATGTGTGGGTTCTTTTAACTTAGTGTAATAAATATCGTTGTTAAGCTTTTAGTAAAATAGCTTGTGGTGCACGTGGTGTGACTACAAACATCCGAAATCCTATAGAAACTAGACAATTGTTTATAATGAATATTCAATATAAAAAATATAACGTTAATTTGTATCTGGATACAGAAACATTGCTTTATAAATACTCAGTCATAGGTTTAAACTTTGCTAAAATACATAGCAAAAGCTACGCGTTACAGCTGATCATATCTGATCGATCTAGTCATAGAGATCTAGAGAGATGCCAATCGCTTGCGCTGAGTACGAAACCGTGTCTCATAAAAAATTTACGCACACAACTGCAGTAAACAAAATCAAAACAATACTTCGCGTTGTGTGCGTGTCATCACACAAAAATATGAGAGCGACTATTCGTTCGCACACTAGATTGTAAGTGACGTACGTATACAGCACCGCTACAGTTTGTTCTCTTTTTGTACATATTGCTGCGACACCGGCCCCGCCCCCTAACCATATCTCCCTTTAGTTTCTGTGATCTGTGGATCTAGTGTAGAGTAGAGTGGTATAAGTGTAGTGTGCTGGTGTATTATGGTGCTTACGGGATGAAGGTCTGAAGGCGCACTGCGACACTGCAATGCGTGCGTCCTAAGTGATGGACGTTTCACACTCAATGGAAATTGATAAACGATTAGTTTTACGAAAGTCAATAATACCTAAAGCTCAATAAAAAACATTCACTCTATTATTGAAATTTCAATAACTCTTCGACATAACACATTTTTACGATTTCAACAAAATCTTGAAAGTTATATGTCACTAAAGTAATTTTCTAAATCGTCAAGTTATTTATACAATCTAAAGTAGTCAAAAGTGACTCTATGGTTGACTAATATTCGTATTAAAATTATATATTATTATGGAAGAAATCTTAATATGAATTTAAATCTTATTATATTTTATATAAAATTTAATTTCTGCAATTTAATGTCTTTTCTTTCTACCTTGGTCAAAATCGTGGATAAACAAATGTCATCTTACAAAATATTATGTCTGTACTATCAGGTCTATGTGAAGCATCCTTAACCAGGATTTATCTTCAGAAATCAACTCAGCAGTTTTGCATTTGTTTTAAGTTGAGAAGTTTCTTACTATTTTCTTTCTTTTCCAGGTATGTTAAGCTGTGTTACGTATGTGAGTAACGGTATCATTATTATTACAGGACATTTTAATAAAAAAATAGTCAGTTATTTTTACATTCTAATACTTTAAAGCCGCGTGATAAGTATTAGACAAAGAATAAAGTACAATAATTAACTCTATTTCAATATGTAGGTAGTACATTAGTATATCTACTAATATACTACCTAGTTTATCAACTAGTTCGCCTTATCCACTCATTCGAACATATATTTTGTGTGACTTACTGACTTATGTTGTGTAACAAATTAATGTATCCTTTACGGCAGTGAGCTTAACAAATACATAAATTTGAGGTAATTACTATAGAGCTGATCGGATTAATCTAATCTTATAAGATATGGCACATATCTAAAGTAAATCGCACATTACGAGTGTATCGGCCTCGCAGTCGATATAACTGTAACTTTACTGTTTATAATATTTGTATAATAAATAATTTGATGAGATCTCGTTGATAAATTTGTAATTTATTATAAATATTAAATACCCGTTATGTAGAGCGTTATCACGGTTATAAAATTGAGGCGATAGCCTGCGTATTTGTAACCACTGGAGTGAAAATCAAAATTAAACTCAATCTATAATCACAAATCTATCAAAATTTGCCTTTAACATTGGTCGTTATTTGTCTTACTTTCAGACTTTATAACTTACAGGAGAATTCATTTCAAAAATTCGACAAACAGAAATGTAAATATTACCATTTAAAATGCCGTTTCTAAATTCCAATACACGAATATAATCACAGACTGCATAAGTAATTTCCCTGCATTTAAACTAGATTAGTTATCTACGTATCTAGTGGAAGTAGTATTTATGACATCGGTGGATGTCGCTCTGGCTCCTGCATGGTATATAAGTACATATACTAATATTATAAAGTTATCGAGTTTGTTTTTGATTGAACCCGCTGATCTCAGGAAATACTGGTCTGATTTGAACAATTCTTTCAATGTTCGATAGCGCATTTACGGAGAAAAGCTATAGGCAATAATATAATCACGCTAAGACCAACAAGAGCGGAGCAACGTGGCACAGCTAGTAATATTATAAAGATGTAGAGTTTTTTTTGAACGCGCTAATCTCAAGAAATACGGGTCCGATTTGAACAAGTAAGAACAGTATTGGATAGTCCATTTATGGAGGATGGCTATAGGCTGTATATCCTCACGCTTAGACCAATAGGAGTGAAGAAATGCGGGTAGAACCGCTGGACACAGCTAGTATATTATAGTATGACTCTCATCAGATCAATGGAATGTTCTCATCTGTCATTATACAATGTAGTACACCTACGCGCTTTTTGATAAACGTTAACATCGGAGTTTTGTAACAGCTATGGTATTCCGGTATTTATAATGTCGTTAGAGATAGTAGCGGGATTTATTTTACTGTATGAAAGTTGTGTTTATCAAAACGGTTTATATTATTAGTAGCGGTGAAATTAGATGATTTGTGAGAAAAGAATAAATAATTTGTGTTTGATTTTTTTAGTTTTAATGCGCTTTTAGTATAAATTTGTTACTTTCCAATATTTTCAAACGTGAGCCTAATAAATTTGCTCTTAGCATAATTAAACAATCGATTAAAACATGAAAGTGGACAAAGCCGCAAGCTCTTAAGGAGTTGGTGAATAATTGTAACAAAGCTCATAAATATGGATGGCCTTAGAGGAGCAATTTGGACTTAAACAGTGATCACAATAAATTGCGCTGTAAATATAATGTAAAGCGGAGGATTTGGGAAGTATTCGCGGATCTTTGGATTCTTGCGTCGTTCCAAACGAAGCTTGGCTTTTAATGGATGTGGTATTTTTTGCTAATAATGTTAGACTAAGGCCTAAGATTATTATTTAAAGTAGAGCTACCTACTGGAATTGTGATATTTGTGATTGTGTACATGACGATGAATGAGTCTGTTTACTTTTATTTGAAACAAATTAAAATGTATATTTCATATTTTAAAATTAACATAATTTTCTCTCGAATCAACAAAGCAAGTAAGCTTGGTCGTGGTTTGTTTTAACAGACCAAACAAGAAATTTTATTAAAGGTACGTGTTGTTACAATAATCTCCATACTGTCAGCTTAAGATAACATTGTTCATCCATTTCTACCAGCGTCCGAAAAATGGCGAAACAAGCAAAGGTCCCAAAGCCTGCTCGTTCCGCAGTTAGAGCGGAGAGCTTATCGCGGGCTGTTATTACATTTGTTCGCGGCGCTTTATGAAACAAGTCATGTTTCCACAATTTAGCATAAGTCCTCACGTTTCCACGACATAAGCTGTCGTTATCTGTCCTCCGCGGCCGCCATTTTTCTGGCTCAGGAAATTCGCCCTCCAAATTAGCATACATTTACATCGTAATCCTTGTTACTCCGATAATATTTAGAGCGGAGGGAGCTAATGCACTCTCCTTCATAGTTTTATTGACTTCAGCCCGTGATTAATGCCTCCCATTGTTTTGTTTCTCTTAGTTGTTATGGAATTTTGAATAGAACTAAAGCTTTTAGCGTGAAGTGTAAACGCGTCCCTTTTTGATAACTTTATAGCAATGAAACTTATAAGGGCAGAAATAATAGGCAATGAAACTTTTTATAGAAGAAGTTACACTGTTTGGAAACTTATTGCTTATGTTTTTTCTATTGAAATTATGTAAAAGATAGTGAATAACGAATTACATATTCCTACATTCTGTTATTTACTGAGCGCGCGCATTCCTGGAAGACAAAACGTCTCAAAGTGGAGGCTATAACTAAACCACATCGGATCAAGTAAGACGAAGAGAAATCCGTCTCGCGTGAATTATTATCAATTACGGTGAAGCGAGGTAAAGCAAACATCGGGCCCCGACAGCGCGCATAAATCATAAGCCTCTAGAGTCTAGATAATTTGTAATTTCCCTACTACTCGCTCCGGGTTATTTCATTGCGCTTTAAACATTTTAGAATTCAGATAAAATTGATATAACGTGTGTTTGATGTTACGTTTCAATAGAAACATTGTGGATTGACTGCAATTAGATAAACCATAGTGAAAACAAACAGACACAATCTATCATTAATACCAGTCTTTAAACATTCAATAAATGACTAGACCCCTTCGCTATTTGCCACTGCAGCAACCTTATTAAAACTAAGTTAATAGATAGAGAATAAGGTTTTGAATGAACTGTCCAAGAATATCTATTTACTGAAAGTATAAGATAAAACACACAACAGACTTCGTACGCTACACCATAGCTGGCTTAATCCATCACGCGCTCACTGGGCCACCGCTTGAAATGGTAGATAAATGTCGTGTCGTCCTCGCTAAACGCTTTCTGGTAGTAAAGCGTTTGTTCTACCCATAATCTTCTTATTTATTGTGCTGTTTTATGTGTCCTGTGGTAAAGATATAATCAAGTGGTATATGAAATAACCGCAAGCTTAATGAAGTGGTTAACGTGTGAGAGGAAAATCAAAAGATCAGGTTCTTTTGGTTTTCTATAACTTCTAATAAGATTTCGTCGAGTATTTTCTTATATATTTCTGTACCATATTACATTGAAATAAATAAAGAATTTAAAACATTCAACAACTTTATTTCTTATTCATCCTTTGCTTGTACATTTCAAAACTACACATGACAAGATTTGAATCTATATTCCCCGCGCGTCGCCCTCAAAGCCACTTCTCGTTGGGAACAGTTCAAGCCAGCTGTTTATCTCGAGGAAGCAAGCGAACAGAATCCAATCCTGATTTCGATGCAAATGAACCAAAATATCCGCATGCGAATGTGCGGATAATTCGCAAAAAATGGGGGAAAAGGAATTTCTGCAGAATTAACGGGATTCCACTTAAGCTTGGGGAGCTTCAATTCTTTAATTCCATCCTAATGACATTTAAATTCCTCTTATAGGGGATAGAAGATTCAATAAGAAATCAATTTTATAACAGGCTAAAAGATAATGACGATTGCGAAGAGAGAAGCTATTTCATTGCGACTCATCGAATACATTATTTTAGCATTTGAACTTTGTACATCTTATATTTTTATTTTTTTAATTTTTTTCAATCCATTGTTATTATTCAAATTATTAATCGAAAGTTAGAGGAAAATCCACACATTCTGCAAGCCATAAAATCCTACATACTATCCATGATACCTAATTAAGCAAATCTCTTCGACCTTTACACCCATAGATCAAACCGCAGTACTGATTAACATAATCAAGTGTTTCAGCGATGTGAACTATGCACCTGGCCGCGGTGGCGAGTGCGGGGGTGCGGGGGGGTGCGGTGGCGCGGCTGGGGGCGCGGGAGGGGGGGCAGGTATGCGAGACACGCGGGCGCAATCACGGTGCGGTCGGACGCCTAATGAACTTGTGACTTATGGCTTTCCGCTAACACTGCCAACTCTGGATAGTCTATGAGGTTGAAAATGACGGAAATGGATTCCAGATTAATGTTTTTTTAGATTTGAAGGGATTTAGCGAATCCGAATTGACAAGACATCATGCCTAATAAGTATTATTGGAGGGATGACATCAGTCCCCGTAAGCTTTCTGCATGTAACTTTTGTTCTTGAAAGTAAGCGAATGTTACGGAGACACATAATTAATGCTATTTATCAGCCGCCATGAGATTACAGATGAGTTGCTGACCTTTTAGTAAATTATAGACGAGAACATGACTGCAGGATGGGTGGAGAAGGTTAACTCGTAGACTTTCGTTTAACCATCGAAAGGTGGTCTATGTAACAAATGTTAGTTTCTAATTATTATATGCCGTAACACGCTCAGAGCCTACGACTTACGAGTATACGCGGTATCGGAGTCACGACGGTTGGTGACGCGTAATTAGCGCCTGTTTACACGACACATCGCCTAATGAACCAACGCTATCACTTGATCTGTACTCACTACACGTTTGGACTTGGAGAATACTATCGTAGAATTATTATGATATGATTTTTTCTACAGAACAATTAAAGAAAGTGAGAAGTAGAAACTGTTTTTTTTATCTAACTACAATTACCGTAGTTCATGGGAAAGTTGACAAAATGTTTTTTTTTTTTATATTTTAGAGGAGAAAAACTTAACGAAAGAAAGTGTTTTACATATGCACACAAGAATTCTGGACTATGCAAAGGAAAATCTTATCTTCAATATTGACCAAATCGTATACCTCAGAAAGTGGCCTGCTCTCTCTTCGATCTTGTACCCTGAGGAATAATGAAATGAACAATACTCTAGCCGCTCGGTTTTCACACGTCGAACTATTCAGCGTTTCTGCAGTTTTGCTAGAATTTATTCAGGAAAAGTTTCCTGCAGTAATTCCGACCCTGCTTCATTTAGCTTGCGAGTTTTTCAACAAATCATCTAAATGTACATCGCGTCACTCTGAGCCAGCAGCCGGGAGCCGGGAGCATCCACTCGGCTCCATCAGCACTAATGAAATGTCATTATCGATTCCCAGCGGTGTTCCCACTTCATTTGCTGAAACTTAGCTCACGTATACGTACGCCGTTAATTTCATTATATTGAAATAGTTACAGCTACAGGCGAACCGCTTAGAATGTCAAAAGCTTTAATCTTCAAACATTACGCAGAGGAAAATTGCTTTTATGATTACAGAAAGTGCACGGTACGAAATAAATTGTTGGCTAAAAAAGGATTTACCAAATATGAAAAATACCATGCAAGATCTTTGATATTACTTTCATTGATAAACTTTATCGATGAATCCATTCACAATATAGAGAGTATAATGTAGGAGCTTTCAAATAATATCATCATCTATGAGTACGCTACGAACATTAGTAGATAAGACGTTACATTGTTAGTGAAATGTGACACAATAATTCCGCAAGCAGAACCGAATTAACCGGCAGGTACGTTGGAATCCCATCAGCGATAGTTAGCAAACGCGTTTAGTGGAGACCCTCGCACCTCGCGCCTCTCTCACTCTGTGTAGGGCTGACACTTGGAGGATGTAAGCTTTTCAATATATGAATAATTAAAAGCTTAAATTTTTTATATTAAATTCTAATAAAACACAACGTCGTATAGAGTCATTTTGTCAAATATAAGTTACAGCAAATTATTCTGAGGTTCAGAAACATAGCTTATTCTTTAGTTTATTTTTTTAACAATCACTTCCAATTCAGCTTGACATATTTTTGCACTACCTATATCTTTAATTGTTTTTCTATTCTGAAAAAAAAACATACTATACACCAATATATTAATAATGATTAATCAGTTGGAAAATGTAAGCAGCCCTGTTTAAGAAACATATTATATTGCTTGCGACATTGTCTTTGAATTAGTTTATATTAGTTTCAGCCATATCTTCAAAGATGATCTATTTAGAACATGTAAGTAAAGATAAATAAACCCTACGTTAGTGAACGCAAATTTGTTAGTTATGTTTAAACAGGTTTATAGCCTAGATATGAAGAAAATTTAATAAACCAGATTTGAGGATAAAATAAATAAGGCATATTCGCAATAACCGAAATTTAACAGGATAAAGTTACTTTAGTACCTACGATATCAATTTCACAATGACATTTAATAGTCTTCAGATTGAAATATTCAAAGTAACTCAATCCAGCATAAGCAAAGCCTCAGCTTCCACATTAGATGAAACAGATAAGTTAGTTAACAATCTCCGGTTTTGCGAATTAGCAAGTGATTTATTAGCCGATACCTTCGGCTTTGATGTTAATTTGCGCTAATGAATTGATGTCAGGCGTTATATTAAGTTACTCGTATCTGTGACCCGGTTTCTCTCACTGGATGATCTCGATTCAAAACATCACAATACGCGACATCTGATCCTTCGTATGGTATAACATTTCTAACTACTTTTTCTATTAGACTCTGAATAATGATAAGACCTACAATAAAATACTTGGAGCATAATAAATTCTCTGTATGACAGTGTCCACCACAGCTTCATGCGAATTTGTTGAGAATGATAATAACACTGATGAATGATGTGAAAAGAAAATTTGCTCTAGATAATAATATGATTATACAACATTAGGTTTGGCGGACTACAGTTCTCGAAAATATCATCACTAAATAAACCATTTTCTCTCATTAGAATAATTACTTGTTACCTACTTGATAATAAAGAGGACAATAATTGTGCTTAGCAGAATTATTCTGCTTAGTATGTCGTGAATATAAATTGATGAAGTTCCATACAAATCATTTATCAACCAATTTCATCATATAAGAGCCAGCGAACACTACTTCATTCATCTTCCATAATCTTTTATCGTTAAAAAAGCAATAAAATAACATGTAACAGATTGTAGAAAGGACATAATAATAACGAGCGTATTGTCCGCGGTGTCAATTCTCAGGCGGCTCCAGTGCTCGCTTACGAAATGAAAAATAATACGCAAGTGATTTTGTTTCAACCATATTTTATTACCGTGGTTTATGAATAAATGATTATACAACCTCTAGGTATTTTAATAGCAATAAATCTTCCATCTTGTTTCAATCCTTGCGATCTTATTTTTTACTTCATTCCATTAGAACAAGTTACTTTATCTTATATTATATAGATTGGTAAGTATTGATAACTAAATAATATAATAGGAGACATATTTTAATATTTTTTACCTCGCAATATAATTTTTATAGTATTTTTTTCTTCAATTCTTCTTTACTTCAAAGTCTTTAATTTTGCAACTAACGAACTACGAGAATCAATAAACTCCACCAATTTCAGCCAAAGCTTATATTAAAATTAATTGACACAATCAGCTATTTGGCAAACCGTTACTTATAACTTCACTGGGCAGTGTTATGATACTGAAACACAATTGGCAGCTCCATATTCATAATAGATGATGATAATGAACAAGAAGTACGCAATAAATAGTGTCACTGGAGGGAGAGTGGCCAGCGCTCGCCACGCGCCCGCCGCCGCTCGGCACGTCAGCTGGCACCAGGCCAGTCGCATTAGCTTTTTGATATTCGACACACATGCTCCGACCCTCGGAGAGACGTGAATCAAAAACGGGCTTTAGAGGCTGAAGTTTAACTGTTTTCAGATTTTCAGGCTTGAAATTTTGAGGAGAAAATAACCCGCGTGGGATACGTTTCGAATATAAATATTGTTTTTATTTACATTATAAACTTGATAAAACATTAAATCAAAGTTTTGGTTTCTATTTTTATTTAATTAAAAGGTACATCGCAAGCAGTAGGCGAAAAGGTAAAGATCTAAATATAAGTTTGCCAAATTGCTCTACTAATTATAGGGTAATTTTTGTTGAAAGGTTATAATTAATAAAATCAAACTCAAACTCAAACATTTTTTTATTCAATTAGACTTCGACATAGATAGTGATAAAAAATACACGATTCTTTATAATATTTTCAATGTCATTGCATTATTTGCATAAAAGATCAAAATTAGAGCTAAACTGTTAAGAATTGTTGTTGTTTATAAAACAAGTATACCTAATATAATGCCGGCAACATCACAAGATGCAGCGCCGCTGCTCGCCAGCACCACGTGTTGTTTAGTCTAGACTCTGTTTAGTGTTGGCTCACTGAAATAGAACCTTTGCGACAGCCGGCCGCTACACACGCTCTTGACATATATACCTAGCTAGTACACACGCTAGTGACTTCAGTGCTGTTATTTTTAGCTTCTCTAAAGACTGCAGAGTTTATTAAGTGATGATAGACATAATCATAATATTAAATTACTTAATTTAATTTACCAATAATTTCTGTCTTTGATTTAAAGCTATTAATCTGCTTTTAGTGCGGTCTGGTTAAAGCTCAAAGATTTCGTAGAATCCAGACAACAGCAATTATTATTAATATTATCATGAACATGAGTTTCTAAGTCGCCTCAAGGTCTATGTAGGGTAATAATGAAGTCAGGTTGGATAGAGTGATTGATCTAGATTCTAGAACATCGGTGTACAGTAAAACACGCATTTCATTAAAAGCACACATTGACAGCTGCTAACTATACCATCGCATGTAGCATCGTGATTTGCCTCTAGCCTCTTATTTAACATTTACGTTTATTACTAAAGTACATTCTCTATTATGTTTTCAACCACAAGGATCGACTATTAATAACAGATTAGAAAAAGTGTGAGCTCTATTAGTTTTTGTGGAGTACCTACTGATAATGCAATTTCAGCCAATGTGTCTGTTTAAAAAATAATTTCGAATATACTACACTTCATTATCCTATTTATATGAAACCTGTTTATATAAATATTGAATATACTAATATGAATCCCATATTTATTAGAAGTACCATGGACCACCTGTCTCGTAATGCAAATCTTGATAAATGGACCGTACCTATTATAAAACTGGTTAAACAATAAAATAATCAAGTTGGAAATTTAAGTGGCTAGTACACGCTAGTATCTACGGGGCGGTGGACCACACTCGCGAAGCGGCGCGTGTGTTATTACGCGATGATTTACGCGCGTCACGGCGCGGCGCGGCGCGGGCGGCGTAATGGTCGCCGCCGCGTGTACGCATTTCACTTTCCGATCCCTTGATTGAATGTTCCGTTTTGATTACACGCTACAAGACCGCATGCAGAATGAGCGTTTTACATTTTGCGAGCAAAACATGAATCGTGGATTGCTTTCAAATTAAAAATGAGAAACCTGCGTTTGCAACCGAAAGCAATTTAATCAGTTCACTTCGTATCTAATAGAGAAGCCCAGCAATTTCATGAAGTCAAGGTAGAATTAATTTTTATTCATAAACAATCTGTGAGAATATCTTTTTCTTTTTTACAACGCTTTAAGATCTCGGCAATACTCGCAATAATCTATTAATGTATGATTCGAATCCTGTATCTGTATCTCTACGAGATGATCTCTACATATTTCAATAATAATAATTTTAGGTTCTTAGTTGTTAAATATAATATTCAATAGGAGATATAGAAACAAATAGAATTATTTGAATATTATCGAGCTGACAAATTTAAATAGAACGTAACGGGGACAATAAAATTTGCATTATTATATTAAATTCCGCTTCGGTGTAAATGCTGACCGTATCTTGTCTTCATTGAAATTCTAACGCCGACTCATTTTAATGCCTCAAATTATTTGCAAGATATCCATGTCGGGGCGAAATATTAGTTGCGAGATAACTTCAGAAGTAGGCGAGTGTGGAATCAGCCTTATCTCTTAAGCGGCGACCACACGCGCATACAAATTGACGTATTATACACGCACAAGTATTATAACGTTGGTAATAGCTTTCTGGAATTAAGCTGTA
Organism: Colias nastes; assembly: GCA_907164665.1. Classification (NCBI taxonomy): domain Eukaryota; kingdom Metazoa; phylum Arthropoda; class Insecta; order Lepidoptera; family Pieridae; genus Colias; species Colias nastes. Next base: position 17,590 of record CAJQZM010039939.1, on the reverse strand, counting down.
TTCGAAATTTTTGATTTAAAGACAATATTTTAAATGCTTATGAGTTTGGATCTCAATTTGACACTCAGTTATTATAGCTTATAATGAAAAGATTTTATAATTAATAAATCATTTCAATCAAAAAGGTTAGTTAAAATGTAATGGATTAGTTTGACACGAGGTTCATGTGCGTGTATTTGTTTTGTTTTTATACAAAATTTAACTTTAAATAAAAATTTGAAGACTCCGTAAAAGCAAAATTGCTTCTCACTAATAAATAAATTCAATACATAACGTTGAATAAATATTTGTAGTACAGAATCTATAGCTGTAGAAACGTCGCCTCAACGCGGGTGTACACTGGAGAACGGATTTCAATCTAAGTATATCGAAACTAATTTAATTTAGAGAGCGGAGTGAATGGGATCGGACGTATCGGCCGATCGCACTTTACGGTGGTTTTGCTCAACTAATTGAAAAAGTTGATGTCGCGAGTCGCGCGGGGCGCCGGCCGCCGCCCAGTGTGGCCCCGGCTTTATTAAAAGCCCCTGTCACATCGCATTACTAATACATTGGTTTAGAGCTTTTTCGTTTGCGTTTAATTGAATTTGTGTTTTAATGTCGATGTAGGGAGGGTCGGTCGGAGCGAGGTCGAAACTTAAACGGCTTTAAATGGATTCCCGTATATATTCTGGCAAAAAGTCAAGGGATATAATATTTTAATTGTCTTTATTTCATTACTCGATATTTATATTATTTACATAAATATTCATATGCATATCTTAATCAGTGCGGATTCAGCAATGAATGGCTGAATGCAGCGCATGATAACAAGCAAACGAAGCGGTATAACAAAGCCAATCCGCCACAATTTTTATTCAAATTTAATCGAAATTCACGCCCATGACTCATCAAAATGCATGTAAATTTTATACTACAGTTAAAATATTCAAAACATACTTTCGTGTTTACATTTAATATTATTCTAAAACGTCAGATACAATGTTTTGAACACTGTTATTTTTTTCAAGACGAGCTCGTTTTCGACGAAAGATTAACAGCACCAAATTAAATAGGCACCAAGACATAATATGAGTCCCCACTGAGCTCGTAAGGACCATAATTTTGGGAGAACTATCCAGTAATTTATATTCGCCAATCAGCCAAGAATGGCGCGCCAAAAATGCATGGTATGCATCCCGTAGTGAGTGGATAAAACTTGTTAGTTTTTTACCCAACGATAAAATGTCTTCAACCCTCCTCCCCCTCCCCGGGTCCGTGAGTCTCTTTTAATGAGTAAATTGTTGTCCGCCAGGAATTTAATATACCCGCTGCCCCAAGAAAACGATGTTTTGTTTATTTTCTCGGCTCTCAGTCGTTTAGTTTGTTCCATTCGTTGTCTCTGCAAATAAACAAGATCTATGATCTTTGCTATAAAGTGATCTTAATAAAGTTTTGATAAAATTATCGTGTACCTATTCACTGTATTCATTACCTACAGTACAAAAAATATGAAAAACGCTTTTGTACACTTTTGTCGACTCAAGATATACATGTACCTATGTACCTATGTACTTACATTCAATAACGGATTTGACTCTCCAAACATCATCTCTTCCCTTAACATTCATTCATACAATTCGAGCTACTGACAAAAGCACCTTTGAGTCGTCAAATTATACAACAATTAGTCACACCGGTTCCGAAGGCAAACAGGAAAGAATCAGTAAGAAGTAACCGACAACAGCTCGTACTTACATGACTCCAGAGAGCAATGAACTATTGCGATCATAATATTGATATTACTAAGTAGAGCCATTACTTATGCGACGTTCATAAATTCGCTGAACCAAATTTAAATACACTTAATGTATCGTAACTTATGATCAAAGGAAATCGCGAGATATGCCGCGGAAGTCCTCTAACGGCGCCCATAAATACCCGAACGCTCGACGCGATGTACGCCGATACATTTATATCAGGAATAGAACCATAACTCATATAAAAATAGTAATGTATTGGTGTTTAGTGGAAGTTATAGTGTCGATAAAATCGGTCGGGCGCTCGCGGGCGGCGGGCCGGCGGGTCGGCGGGCGGCGCGGCGGGATGGCAACAATATCCAAGGGGAGAAGGGTGCTTAATATCTCGCGGATTATTGCTGTTCGAGTTATCACTGCGGGTGCTCCGCTGCCGCTTCTTGGTTACTCTTAATTTTTGCTTTTATTTAATTCGACTTGACTTATTGTAGAAATTCTCGAACATAAACTCTATATAAATCGTTATTGGGACTTTGTAGAGTTATTTTCAAATTTCATCAATGTCCAATTTTACTGTATTATTTCATAAGTGATAGACAAAGTTATGGAAGTATGTAGCTTTAATTCTGATTGTCTATACTAATAGAGGTTGAAATTAACAACAAAATATGAACAGAGACAAATAAATTCAAACTATAAAAGCTAAATAACACACATGACGATTAATATTATCTAGATATAACTATTTAGTTATATAAGCTGTTATTTCATTATAATATAGTTAGAGAATAGCCATTGTATGTGCTTTCACATCGCAATCTGAGCACAACAATAATACCTGACATAACTCAGATACGGCTAGCTCTGCATGTACTATAACATTCGCTTCTGAATTTCAATGAACCTACATACAATTATGCACACATAGTATTTCGTTGAACCATAGTCATTGTTGATTAATATAGATTCATCAGTATACGACTATAAAGTTGTAAATAACGAAAACAAGAGCCAAACAAGTAAGCAAAAGTTAAATAGTTTCACTACTATAATGGGTACCTATTTCAAATTCAATCTAGTACTTACTTTACTTAGTTATTAACTCTTTAAAGTAACGCCACTAAAATGGAAATTTGGCATGATTTTGTGTTAATTTGTTAGAACTATTAATAGTGTTAATATCTCATGGTTTATATCATATGATATTAGTTTTAGTTACTTAAGTTACATCTATCATTTCGTTCTAATTGTCTCAATTATTATTAACGATAAATGAATGCTACTATAAAAAAATACACTTTCGGTTAGGTTATAATTAAAGCTTCACGCGTCCTACGTACATTGTTTGCTCGTAACTAAATCAGTATGTTATAGTTGGACGCGTGAGGGGTTAAAACAATACACTCTATCATAGTAATAGTTTTTGGCAGTAATAACCAAACTCTACTTTACCAAAGATTCCTGTCAGATGTACCCTAATGAGCATAAATAATACCACAATTAGAGCTAGCAGCTATACTAGGACGATCACTAAATTTAACAAGCACCTAAAATAGCCAAGCGTGTGTCGGTTAGACATTCACGTAGAGAGTGTGTGTGACAAATGCACGTCCAATTAATGCTGCAATGCGAATAAAACAATTGTTTTAGCAAATATAAATGTATATTACGGTGTTAAGCGTATATTCGTGGGATGTGTTCGGTAGTGTGTGCTGTCAGGTTTATGAAATAAGGTTTCTTTGAGCAAATCTCCTGACACACATCATGTTGTACAATTCTTGAAATACTGCCGAATAAATAAATTCATAACAAAAAAAAAATAATTATTATTATCCCATATTTGATATTGATTGGCATATAATATATAGGTATATTGTAATGGCTGCAAATTTGTCCATATTTTTATGAAATCTATTCCGAAGGACCATCTTCTATAATATGAGTGATGGGAAATATACTCATAGTGTCCCTCTTGCCATAAAATGAAGATTGAAGTAATACGGCAAGTGGATAAATGAGCAGTTAGTGTTATGAAATGTGTATTTGGTGCGGATCCGAAGTCTGCACGTCAGGCGAGGATGCTGGCCGGCCGCCAGCCAGCCGCTGGCTCACCCACGACGCGTTACTATATATTGTTGTATATAAAACATCTAAAATCATCAACACATCTGAAGTCTAGACTTAACTTATTACTAAGAAACAATCCACTTTAACATGTAGATCAAACTTTTCTACATGTTACTTAACATTATAAATCCTAACTATTAATGTTATAAATGCGGATGTAATTTAGCTTATCTGTCTCTTCTGCATACCCCAACCACTGAACCGATTTGTATAAAAATTTTACAAATATAGTTTAAAACCTAAGAAAGGTCTTTATCCCGGAAATCCCATACGGGATTTCCTTTTACAACTTTAAAATTATGAAATAGTGACTAGGCACGTAACGACTCTATCTTTATCCTAGACTAGCTGCTCCGCGCGGTTTCACACCCGTGGCTCCACTCCTGTTGGTCGTAGCGTGATGGTATATAGCCTATAGCCTTCCTCGATAAATGGGCTATCTAACACCGAAAGAATTTTTGAAATCGGACCAGTAGTTCCCGAGATTAGCGCGTTCAAACAAACAAACAAACAAACAAACAAACTCTTCAGCTTTATAATATTAGTATAGATTCAAACAGCGCTGAATATTATAGATATTACCACAGATCACAGAAACTACTCTATGGATATTACTGTTGACTTACTGTACAATTTGGATCTCCATCATTTTCATTAGAACAGCGTCTATCTAGACATTGTAATGTGTGTTGTCAAGTAGGATCAACTGCGTATCATTACATGAAACAACCTCTCACCATATCATTATAATTGAATGTTACAAGCGCGATGTACTTAAATTACTTGTTAGACATAAACAGAGAGGTTAGACAGAAATGAGCAATACAATTAAGCCAATGAAGAGATGTCATGATTTAATAAAATTTGTGTTGACGTCGAGCCGAGACGTGATACGGAGAGATTTAGTAAAGCAGCTGTCTCATTAGCCCTGTTTGTTCAGTATTATATTTCAGTTTACGATGAGATTGTTTCTGTAAACAATTTATGCTAAAAGCTTCTTCAAAATAAATATTTAAAAATATTGCTTCAGACATAATAAATTAAATTTTACGTTGTTACAATAATTGTAGATAATATTCTTTTTAATTAAGTTTAAGCAACGGAGATATTTTTTAAGTTTATTAGCTTACCTTAACCTTCTTATACAAATTACCTAGTTCTAAGAATTCTTATACTTTCCATTTCAAAAGTGCTCTTTATAAAATTGATTAAAAACAAGAGCATCTAGACCAGAGTGTGAACAGAGATTAGCATACATTAGATGCACATTAGAGCCCGGAGTATGCGTCTCGTGGCCCAGTTGCGCGGAATGTCGCTCGCTTTGCTTTGTTTGTTTGTCACACTGACTCTACGCACCGACTGTGGCACATTGCAACCATTCGGATGTTGCATGCTACAGTGACTGTGCACAAAAGAGCACAAGTTGACGTGACATGAAGGCTTGTATTGTCAAGAATAGGGCCACAACTTCTTAGACAATTACCTCCAGTTTTTATAAGGATTAAAATGTATTGTATATTAGTATCCTTTGAGAAATCGGTTAATGAGCGTCGTATGAGAAAGCATCAGTAGGTCATAATTGTACCTTTATAGTATAGACAGTACATTAAAATATTAAATATATTGCTTTAATAAAAGCAACCTATTTTAATAACATTACATTCTGCGAGACAACTGTTTCGCCGCCTGTCACGGAGCGAAATTTTCATTTTCTTTCTTCCTGAAATCGGATCCAATATTAAAACAAAGTGTTTAAAAATGTCGTAAAGATATGATACAGTGATGCGTCTTCGTCTGAATACTTATTATGTAGCAGGTACAAAGGCTGAGCGGTGCAACGAACGACATTGTCTCGGCCCAGTGGCCGCCGCTCGACACACATACACTCGAGGCTTGTCGAGAGCCACTCCGTCACGGGCCGCGCCGAGCCCACCGCTCGCTGTTATTATATGATGCACATTTTTATTAATAACGACTAGTGTTCTTGAACTCAATTAAGAATTTTTAAATTATATAACAGCAGCAGAATTCGCAATTTTTTAAAGTTTCACCAAGTCTCATATCAGTGGTTTACGAAACCGTAATAATATTTTAAATAGCATACGAGAGTCGAAAGTTATATAAAAACGTTGAATTATAAAAAGTCCATGTTACTAACGGAGAATAAACTCGGAAAATTGAAGCTCAACAAAATGAAGCTTCTGATGTTCCGCCTTCCGAGACGAAACAAATCTTAAAAAACATTTGGAGACAAAGCGTAAGATGCCACTTAATATTCCGTCAGCTCGTGGCGTAATTGTCTCCAGCAGGAGCAAATAGAGCCGCCTCACTATATTTGTGACTTGTGATGTTTGTGACCGACGCGTGTCGCGCGCGGCACCTGCGTTTGGACAACATAAAAACATAATGTATGCTTTTACACGTGTTTCATAATGACAACATAATAAGTGACTAGTTTTTATGGCCACTGGTTTACATTATTTTGAGGTATGTCGAGATTTGTCAATGTGTCATAATATTATAGTTCTTAAATTAGATGTAAGAATAGACATAATATGAAAAGTTCCAGGATCGCATATAAATAATTTGTTCCATAATTTTAGTTATACAAAGTTGTTAGAGCAAAATTTTCTGTACCAGGTATTTCTAATAATTAAAATAAAAAATGAATAGTCAAAGGAGTTTTGCTATACATTTGCGCATTGCGTCCGAGCGTAGTATTTTTAAACTATATAATATAGAGCATCAAGTTTAGAATATGTTAAAATTTATCTTGAAAGTTCTCGCTTTAATATAATTTATTCACAAAATCCGTTCTATCTTTCAACTTATAAAATGGTATAGAAGCTAAATTACATAAAATATGAGCAATATTCTCCGCTCCGGATGCACTTTAAAATCCCAGTAGATGCGTTGTTTTAACGAAACTCCGCACGGAAACTCGCGGGAGGGGAAATAATGAGGAGCAGGTCGATTTTTGCGAATTCTATGCAAATGTTGATCCGCGAGCCCCTTTCATTAAGTGCGCTCAGATAAATTCCAATTGAATTTGCGCGAAAACAATCTGTTTGGACGAACTGAGGAGGGCGCCATTTACATAACACCGCGCGTGTGTGCTCTCTGCTGCTCGCCGAGACCCGCGCTGCCGATGTTATTACTAACTACTTCAATGAGACCATTAGCATGACTGTGTAAACTTTCATCCACCGTGCTGTAGAGTTAGTTATAGGTAAAGACAATCGTAATCATTTGTTTTCATAAATACTTATTGATAGTCGAAGAGTAAAGTGACATTTCAAATTCAATACAAACAATGGAATTGCGAGGGCGGTATACATAAATAATATATTCTAAGCAGTAGTCTGGTTATTACACGGTAATATTCTGTATCTACTGTTAAATAACTCGTAGCATTTACAATTGCAATAAATAAGAAACAAATAGCGATTGCGTTAAATCATTATAATAGCCAAAATTACCACAATAACTGCCGCTATATCGCGCAATAAAACAAATGTTTGTCGGAGTGTCTTTTCGCGAAGGAGGGAGCGCAGTGAGCGGGCGGCGAGCGAGCGCGGCGGGCGACACGGCGACAGACAAGGAAACACAATCAACGGAATGAAGAGCTTTATGCGCTCTCGGGAACACAATTTATATTTTTAATCTTTCCCTGTCTCGTTTCTGCGCGGCTCTAAGCCTCACTTCCGGGAAAAACTGTTTAAAATCAATTTGTTTTCGACACGTGCCAAATGTTGCCGAGTCCTCTCTGTAATTAGATTTATAATAAGTAAATATCCATAATTGTACAACACTTAACAACAATATTATAAACTTCACTGTTGGATTGGAGAGCAGGCTAGATATAAGAGAGCCCTTTAATTTAAATATCTTATAAATTTAACTCTAACTCAATTTGAATACCGTGAAACTTAACTTTTATTAAAGTGTCAAGTCACGAAATAGACACTTACCTTCTGTTAATAAAGAAATTATTGTTCCCGCTTGTTGTGAACGAGGCCTCGCCGCCGCCTCTCGCAACTTCCCGATAGGCTGTCAGCGAATCCCTAAGTTTTTATTATTAAACCGCCATCGCGTCGAGTTCAACACCTCTTATTACTTAACTGTCACCAGACGGTTCAGCCGCCGGCAGCCTGCTCACTGGAACCGAAATACGGAGAGACAGGAAATAGAAAGGAGATTAAAAATAGCACAATTCATTTATATGTAGGTAGGATAATTAATATTAATTATTTAAATGGCCCTAAAAAGTTTGCATCGTTATAAAGGATAATATTACGGTTTGACTCTACTTCCCAAGTACGTAATAGTCTGTTGTAGATAACTCTTTACATATTATGTATAATATTATGGATACTGATAAACATACGGAAGATTTATTTATAATTCTTTCGTATGTTTGATTTATTTATAATTCATTTTCCTTTAAAATATACGGGATTTCCCGTTGTACGGTGAGCTTTATTCTGAGATGAGGCGTAACTTATACAATAAAGTTTAATGCTGTTTCAAACAAAGGCTGTAAAAGCGATTCATATTACTTTTATACAACCATCAACATTTCTACCAATATGAATACTTACACCTTAAGAGAAAAGATGTTCATTTGCCAAATATTTTTACAATATTTTTTGCGTATAACAAGTTTACATGCTTATTGTTTGAACGTATCGTTTGGTATCAATTGGAACACCGTCTTTAGCTGTAAGTGGCAACACTCAACGTAAATCTAACCTGAAACAACGTTACGCGCGCCCCCCGCCCCGCACCCCGCTCCCCGTCCGCGCGCCCGCAGCAAGACGCGCGCGAGAGCAGCGGCTGCGTCACGTCAAACCTGGGAAATTCGATTGTCTCGAGCCGAGCCGACACTCCTTTGTACTTTATCATTATCTTCGAGCTCCAATTTGGACATTTCCAACGAATTCCACCTTCTGGGAACAGGTTGTAACCGCGTAATTATGCCTTTTAGGCTGAACGTAAAATGTCGTTTTTATTTACAAAGGAGATACGGTTCTGTACGATGTCTTTGTATAATGTTTGACAACAAAGTAGAAAATGAAATTTGAAACTGCTTTTTAACCTACCTTTGAATAAATACACTTATTTAACATGTTTAAGTAGTTTCTCTATTAGTATTTCTTGATAATTTACGACCAAGCATTTCTCAAAAACTTAGTATATTAGTATGGGTTACATTGTACAAGTATTCGATTCATTCTTTTTACTTTTAACACTGCGAGTACTACTCATTAAGGCAATATGGTATAATCTAAGCTACGTGATGTGGGTGTACCTTCGACTACCGCGATTTAACAGTATCCAACAAGGCACGTTAAAACAACCGTCAGTTTGATATCTCCGACATTGTTACATCAGCCTGCAGCTGCAGCGAGCCGGACGCGGGTATATCCCGTTTATGATAAAGTGACTTCAATCTCTCCTGACAAATGTACTTTTACGACGCAACTTACTTAAATGAGTTAAGTTTCAACTGTCTGCCGTCTCCGAGATACCTCTTTGTATACCGGAATATCGTTTAAATATATTACATTTCTTTGCATTCTGTATTTGAGAACATTCGGAAACTTTCGATAAGTTATCCTCAATTATAACTGAGTGGTAAGCTTCTGAAGCGCAATAATTGTTCACGTATTAAACGTTTTCTTGTCGGAAGTTTCATTATCTCTTAGCAATAAATAGCAATAATTCCCGGAGCATTATGAAGTCGCACTCAATAAAAGCGAGGTCGATAAAGCGGAAGAACATAATCCGACCCGACTCCACAAAGCTTAATGAAGAAGTTAAAAAGCCCAACGACTCCGTGACGACCACGACGCGAATATTAATGCGCGTGTTATCGCCGGCTGTAAATGCATTAATGTCCCGTTTAGCGCTGTTCAGATTACTTTGTATGCAAAATGTGTCGCGAAAATGTTCATTAACTATGAAATTATTTATGGGAAAAGTAATAATTTCTTTTATGGTGTTATGCGGTTTTATGAATAAAATATAAACGCGATGAGAATAATCATTCAAAGTTCTTTCAAACGAGTTATTTTTATACACAACATGAATTTCTTAGAAAGAGAGTAATTTGCTTCCTTCTAGGAACAAGCATTCAACACGCAAAGGGACAAAACTGCGGGACACACTGTTTATGATGATTGACAGTTGAAATGTGAGACAAAGGAGCAGAAAATAATTTCATATAATAATCAGTATTTTTATAATCAAATACAACTTAAATCATCATTTCATTTAACTTGGTCCTTAATACTTAATTGTTCAAAAGTACATTTGAAAAATAAATAATAAAAACAAATCTCTCAAAAAGTCAGTTAAATGCTGAAATTGAACAGACTAGCAAGTGAAACCGTACCAACCGTACTCTACCGAGTCCCATATAAACTGAAAGGAAGATAAAGTTGTGCATTAAGTCCATTGCTATAAGCCAGGTTTTATTGGAGTCCATTCAGCAGATTCCGCTGCAGCTAGTCGCGGAGACGTGCGCAGATATACAATGCTTTGAGAGAATTGTTGCGGTCTATTAGTGCTGCTTGCTTATAATTGGTGCTTTATAACGTGCGAAACCAATTTCGCGATTAAACAATTGGCTTTGATATAGTGTCGTAATAATGTGCCAATTGGGAAATAAATTGCATATATGTGACTTGTATGAATAAGGGTTTAACAGTAAAATATATATTCGATTCGCCTTCAATCAGTTATCAATAATTAAATGGTAAGAACTATGAGTTTTGTTGGACAGAGCGCTTAAAACTAACAACCAAATTTCGATGTGGTGGGATTGCGGTCATATTCTACGAAAAGCAATTATTTAAATCAAATGAAATGTGTTCAATAACGCGTAGCCAGGATTTTTTCAATGGTAGCGCATAGCTGAAGAAATCACACACGCGCGTAATTTCCGGCCGTTCTGCCCGCTGAGGCCGCTGTGCCGATCGCATGATTACATGTGATATATAAAATTGCGAAACGCATTTAGCCCCCCGGAGCTCCCCCGCCGCAGGGTTGGCAACATTGCTGTTTTCGCAAATTTAATAAATATTTACTTTTATAACGATACAGCAAATAAGTAAAACAAAGTGTCTGCCGATTCCTGTTGTAAAATTGTAGTCTATATGCATATGAGGCCTTATGGCCTTCTCTGTACATGTCAATGAAGTTATTTAATCATAAAATATTAAATAGACCATTATTGAATTATAATCAGAGATCTTTTTTTAACATATTTAGTATTTACTCATATTTGTTAAATACTGTATTACAATGGAAATACCAAATCCAACTGTATAACACTCTTATTGGTCAAAAAGATTTATTTTTGTTAAAATAAAGAGTACCAGTCATGTATTGTGGTAAAAGTAATTGTCGTGTGGTAGCCCTGCGGGCCGCCCTGCTGTCTCCGCCCCGCCCCTCACCGCGAGGCGCCTCACCCCCGCGCGCTCCTCGCAGATAATTCCGTTTAGGCAGTTTTCCGCGTGCCTGCGCTTCCTCGTCACAGCCTTATAAGTGTTGGGAGCTCGAGCCGTTTCATATTAGACGTTTTATAAATTGAATAATAAATGCCGTCCCGAAGATCAAAGAATCGCTTTGAGATACACATGTATATCGCTTTAGTTAAATCTTTTGAGCAGAGCGTTTTAATTTATGTTATTAAGGTACTTTTTTGTTAATTAAAGTGTTATATAATACAACCATGACATTACGACTACTCCTTGTCGCTTAATAAACACAAAATAAACATTATTGTAACTGTACTGTATTATTACTGTCATAATTATGTCATCAGCATCAATAATTATATTAAATGACAACCAATGGTTGAAGATGTGTGAAGCATTTCAAAATCATTTAACTATTTTTTCGAAACAAATAAACAGATAAATTATTATCCGTACCACTTAAGGGTGAAACCTGAAGGTAGTAAAAGCATAAGCAAAGTAATTCTATAAAATATTTTATAATACAGCCACCCACGCTTATCTCGCTCGCAGAACTCCAATCGCGCATTCAACACAATGCAAGTCATAAAACAAAGTACTCAGAGGATTTCGCGGCAAATCTCCCAAATTAAGTTGGAGCCCCTCGCGCCATGCAAATGTATGCAGACACCAGCAAACACGCGTCAAGTGCCTGCCCCCCGCGCGCACGCCAAAACTTGCTCTAATCCTATTGGTTTAAAGTTCCTTTTGCACTTCCACAGCGTTGCAGGTGGATTCGATTCCCCGAGGACGTTATATTTGAGATGCTCGAAGTACTCACCTCTCGTGAAAGCTTGTGGATAAGTCGCAGTTTACTTTACGTGTTAATGTTTCGGTTTTCTTGACACTTGACAAATGCTGTTTGCATTTGAGTGTCCTCTTTGCATTTCCCTCCATGAGGTATACTTCTCGTGTTCAAAGATTTAATTAAAAGAAAATCAAATTATGTACTTTCTTTTGGTTGGCAAATACAGCACCAAAGTTATGTTTAGTAGTAGCAAAAACTTGCTGCGCCTTTTACAGTCACTGTTCACCTTTTCAGATCCATTAGTGCCACGTCAATTTATTATCGTGAAAATAAATCAGAGAGAGAAAGGTCCGATATAAATGACTATAGTTATATCCATGTATGCCATTTCAAAGTTTTTATAGTTCATAGTATCATAACAGACTGTATATTGTGTATCAAGAAGCGTCCTTCAAATGCCATAGAAATCGGATGCTTTCATACAAAGAGTTGTTCCTTACAAAAGCTGTAGACTCGGCGACTGAATGGTAATCAGTGCAGCGCAGGGAATTCTCTTCATTCGACTGAAACCAATGATTCTTAATACATTAGTTACGTAGTACGTACGTAGCTAGTGCGCAGTATCCCTGGCTGGATTCTATTGAATATTATCAACAAAAACTATTTATATAAATGTTTCTTTCTTGACTCTTTACTTGACTTTATAATAGTTTTAGTTTTATGACGTATCCAGGTAAGATTGAATAGAAAAATACAAAATTATGAATAAGATCACATCAGTGGAGTGTTGCGAGTTGCGAGTCACGCGGGTCACATAATGCTCTTAATCAAATTTATTACCTACTCATTTGTGCAATAAGCAGTGAACTTCATATCAAATATGCGGGACATGGGTTTTTGCTTTATATTGAATATCAAAATTTCCTACAGGAAGTTCAATGAATCTATATAATTGTGAAGGCAGGATAAATCATAGCAATGGTAGCAAGACGAGTCCCAGGCAAGGGGAGACGTAATGAGTCGCTTGTATTCCTCCTGCGCCTCACCGCCACACCGCGGCAAACATCCTCCCGGGAGCCGCTGTTACAGGCACGGTTTATGTTATTTTTTTAACTAAATAAATATTTCGCATCTAACAGCCAAAAGGACACTTTCACTCGCTCACTCTGAATATTGATATCTCACAATTTAATGCTAAGACTATCTTGATTTAACATAAGGCTTTATGTAAAACAGCCACGCATTCGCTTTGGTCAATATTCTTTTCTTCCGTGAATTTTCATTTTTCGAGTTAAAAATATATTTTTGAATAGGATACCATAATAATCGGATACACGCTAAGCTAATAATTTTTGTAAAGTTTGTACATTTTATAGAAGTATAACGCAGCACCGGCCGCTGAAAGAGAATATAGCCGTTGCAATGAACTTTGACGATGTGCTCTCGAACACCCCACACTCGGTTGGAATACAATCGATTTTCCATTATTGAGTCTATATTGAGCTGAATTTCATAAATTTATTGTTATTTTCATCTATACGGGGGCGTGACTCGTCTGCTTTGGTATTTTACGATTTATTTTTAGTTTAAAATCGAAAATTTCAAATATTTTCCCATGCAATCCATTTTAAGCATTTTGTAGAATTTCTTGCCGATTCTTTCAATATATTTTAAAAAGCCTCAATAATTTTAAGTGCCATTTAAGTTCTTTCTTATTTATTAAGAACATATAATACAATTTAGTCTCTAAATTGATAATGAAACATTGTGATTGGCAAGGAGCGCCATACAAGGCGTGGGGCCGCTGGTTGCAGTGGAGGCAAAAAGCTGCCCCGAGTGCACACCTCCGTGTTTTTGTGCTGTTTGTCCATTTACGTAGTGCCAGAAGAAATGGAGAGGTTGTCAATTTAATTCGATTGTGAATCAGTTTTATTTTTAGTTTATAATTGAATCAAAATACGCACTGGTTGTTCAAGGGAATGGACGTAGGCAACCATATAGATCGGACAAAACCTTATTTTTAATTTGTACTGGAATGCTGTATATGCGGCGATGATCACAAACTCATGTTCATTAATTCAAAGTACAATATGATTGACAATATTTATTTCCTGATCTGTCAATGTTTTGTCTATCGTATATTTTTCTAGAAGGCTACAATATATTATATTTACAGGCTACATTAAGTGAATGATGAAAGTTAGAATATCTAGCCAGATCTCGGGTCGGGCGTCACTCGTATAGTGTAGCGAATGAGTAGTGTGTACCGTAAAGTAGCATCAATATGCAGTCCACGTGTCGTCCCGCGCCCGGGCCCGTCCCGGCGCCGGCTCGCCGACGTGTCGGAGTCGTATCGCACACGCGCGTGTTATTGATGATCGCATAAAAACCCTCAACCCTTCAGATTTGCACACGAACAGATTATTCCTAAAATATGAGAGCCTACACGGAGCGTGCCGTGTGGGGGAATACGTCGCACTATCGTGATTACATTTTCAAACAAAAACTTTTCCTGACGTGTCCGTAATCTATTACGACAAATTGCATACTTCCAAGGGACAAAGGAAGTGGAAATATTTAAACGGCCGCGACAAAATGGTATTTCTTAATTCATTTTAGTCACAATACTTATTGGGCTTTCCCATTGTTGCGTTCCGATTTAATCTGCGTACAAGTATCCGCTGCATTACTTTATTTACTTAGGCATTTCCACCCTCTCTGTTGAACCAGTATTTCGTGCCACTAATGTCTTTATTTGCGTGAAAACAAAGCCATTTATGACGACGCATAGAAATCCTTTGACAGGAAAAACTTTTGCTATATTTTTGCTCTTTTGATTCACTTCATGCTCATGAAGGCTGCTAGAAAGTTGACGTGTTTTCACTTAAAAAAGACAATGTTTTTTCATAATTAATTATGATTTTTGTCAACGACAAACGACATCATAGAAGTACTTTTTAAATAATAATAAAGAATAGAAAGAAAGAAAGTATAGTACTCATATATTATTGTGCGATCGGATATCACTTTAATGTATTAGAATAGGTACACCATTTAGATAAATGAAAACAAAATGTATGTTAAATAAAATACACAAATCAGAGTTCAGATAGGTAAAACATTGATTTTCGGGTTTTTTATTCGACATAAATATGTAAATATCAATTGGAGAGTGACCACCCGCGACGCAGAAATGTTGGAAGCTATCAAAGTGTCCCCGAGATGGGACTCAATGGCGACCTGATAGCGACAAGCGACAAACTGACGTTTAGTGCGGCCCACGACCCACGACTTAAACATCATTCCACTAAACTATTACACTATTTTTTCTGCTTTTATAAACACTACATCTAATAAATTTTATCAAATCGTAAATAAGGACACTTTACATAGAGTCACGTTTAATTTTCAACTATAATTTATGCAAAGTAAATAATAATAGAACACAATATCATAATAGCTATGCATAGCATGCTAGTAAAGTTTTAACTAATTTATATTTAGGTAGGTATTCCATAAAAAGTACAAATTCTAATTAATATAAATTTCCAACAAGAACTCATAACATTCGTATCATAAAATGTATACCTACAAATGAAATCAGTAGAGATGTAGCTAGTCAAAGCTACAGTAATCACGCAGCAGAAGATGAAGCTCGTCTCGGAACATTCTCTGCGGAGCGGTGCGGGGGCGGACAAAAGCATCGGATTCTCATTACGTGTGTAATGATCCCATAAATGTGAGATATGAATTTTTAATATCACATATCTATCTGCAATCTCACGTCCGCGTCGATCGAATACTGATAATTGTCTATAGCTCGATCGCTCGATCATAATTACATTCTAGACCGGCTTATGTTTAGAAAATTAAAAAATTTAATAATTAAAAGTTTATAGTCTATTTTCGTCTTTTTGCTTTTTCCCTTCGGTATCAAACAAAAACTACATTTACGTGCACAGTGTCCAGGGGAAATTCCATTCATTGGTTGAAAGTTGTGAAACGTCTGTTATCTTAAAGTTTCTTTCAAAACTGAAACAATGCATTTAAAGTTGTTGTTCTTTGTTCCAGGTAAAAGCTTCAGCGAAGATCGCATCGATACGTGCTGACGTGTACGTGTGTGTGTGTGTGTGTGTGTGCATCGGTGTGGGTAGGTTTGTGAGACTCCTGAGAGTTGAGCTACCCGCAGTTACTCTATTGGGGAAATTCCTAGTCCATGTACAAAGACTATCTACAGATACGATAAAAGTTAAATAAATTTAGAGAGATTTAATTTACACGCTACGGTATTGATATTGAACTAGACCCGCGGTATTCCGACAATCTTTTTGCGGTGTCGAAGTATCGAAGTATCAATTTTTTCTGATTATAGGGTGCTGTCTAGAGATCCCCTTCTAGTCCGGATGATTTCAACAGATTACCCTGATAATACAAATGTTTGTTTCATATTTAAAAAATGAAATGGAAAGAAGTCAAAATCATGTAACGCAATCAATTCAGCATGCGTGAGAAGCTGCTATAAGGAGTCAACTCGAAAGTGGTAAACAACCCCTTTCGCCGGCCGCAGCACAATAAATATAATTAGTGCGACGTTATCGAGCGATACCGGGATTCATTTGATCGACGAGATAACGAGGAGCTTATTCACGCTAATGAGGAGCCATTACTTAGCTCACTACACTTCACTACCGCATATCATCGAGATTGCGATTGTGAGCTCTCTTCACGAGCATCAATTGCTCCCACAGACTTTCGCTTTCTATGAAAGAGGCAAAATATGGGTAGTGATTTAATAATGGATCAATTACTATAATTCATCGTAACTAAAATGTTCAATTCGTGATGTTTACACATTTTACCAGGCAAAAAGATAAAAAAAACCTGTACACAGCTGTAGAGAAGTTGATTTATTCAACTTTCAACAGACAACAATTCAACAGATCCATAAAACGATAAATCTTAAATTCGATTGACTAATAATAATTATGAATAATGTCTGGCCAAACTTTGTATACCTAGCGCTACATCTTACTGCATACATGTCGCGCGTGTTAAACCCAACAAGGAACATTCGATCACAAGTTAGCCTGAGGCTGTCGAAGTGGATAAAGCCAGCTGTTGTTAGTTGCGACTTGCGCCCAACTTGTCGCGCGACGTGTCCCAACTCCCCCGTACTTGGCTGCGCTTCCCGGCCCAGATATCGCCTCTATATTGTTACAAATTTGTAGCGAATCATACGCGATTGCTGCACTGCTGATTCTTCAATTTATAAAGCTTATTATAGATTCAAAGAATACATTGTAAGCATGATCTGATATACCTACCTACACCAAAAAGGTACCTATAGGATATTATGATGGTCTACAGCGGTTACTTACAAACATAATCAAACTTGAGTTTAGACTCGCTCGCTACATTCTTGTACAATTCGATAAGTGATACCGATATGAAGTGCA